>JANHAO010016328.1:0-14419 GCA_026873985.1 Saraca asoca | reverse complement strand
GAATATGATTTGAATTTGAATTTTCATTCAGCTGTTGAACTTACAATTAATTCTCTTTACATTTATCTTGTTGTTTTGGATTTATATCTTCAGATTTGGGATAAATTAATTGATGTATGGACTATTGCCGTCATTGGAAATTCCTTTTTCAAAGAATGGAATAAATTAATTGATGTGTTAACTATGCATGTTACAATAACCAAAAGAATCAATTGCAAAATCAATTCAACCCTTTATGAATTGATTCTGGAATCGATTAACAAAAACTAAATCTTCTTGAATCGATTCAAAAATTGATTTGTATAAGAATATCAACAAGAATCGATTACCTAGTTGATTCACTTAGTAAAAAACCATTGCCTTTGTAAATCGATTAAGCAATCAATTCACACAAAATTCCTAACCTTTGGTCACAAAATTTTCATAAACTAATCTTCTTGAATCGATTCATACATGAATACTCATTCATGAATCAATTAGGTAATCGATTCTAGTAGTAAAAAATCATTGCCTATTGCACACCTAGTTGTTGTCCATTTATGAAAAATCGTTGCCTATTTTATCCAACAATAGTTCATAAGTGTTATCTATATATTTAAAAAACCATTGCCTATTATGTACCAAGGTGTTTTTTATTTATCAAAAAACCATTGCCTATTGTATTTGGCAATGATTTTTAAGTGTTGTCTAATAGTTAAAAAATTGTTGCTAAAATATAAAATAAAAATCATTGCCTATAACTGAATAATAGCCAATGGTTTTATGGTCTGTTGCCGAAAACCGTAAAAAAATTGTTGTCTAAAAGAATAGGTAACACTTGGTAAGAGAACAGTTAAAAACTATTGCCTACTCTTATAAGCAACAGTTTTGTCATTTTAGGCAACACTTTTTTGCCGTTGCCAAAGGCTAGAAATGTTGTAGTAAATGTAGCACTGTATCTTCTGATAGTTCTCATGAATCCCAAATGGATAGCTTGGAATTATTAAGTTTTTTAAAAATCTACTTTTTTTATAACGAATCCCCAGTGGGTCAATGATTGTTTTAAAGTAATGTAAATTGGGAATCTCTTTTCCTATGCCTAGGGGTGGATATGTGTTTGTTGATCTTCTTAATCTCAATGTATTGGATGCTACTATGTGGATAGGGAATAAACAGTTGATATGATTTTTACCTTACATGATTGTAAGGATATTATTTGTGTAGAATATGTACCTATCTTTTCCTAATTAGTGACTAATGAGAATAATGTGGTGGATGATAATACATAGTATGAAATTTATATATGTTTATTGATGATTTTATACATTAGTTGAATCTTGTTGGAGAATTTGACCATGATCTTATTTATAATTTTGATCACTAAAAGGATAAAAAAGTTGTCAAAACTTGAGGGAATTATCAAATCTAATCTTTTAGTTAATACTTGAAAGTAGATAAGAGTTTTAACAATTAAAGGGTATGAAATCTCAATTTCAAAATTATAGGAATTTTATTTATCAGAATAATAAGATGATTATTACATAAAAAATATACTTTCACTGTAACAAGTTTGGCTACATTTAAAAAAGATTATCATATAAAAAAAATAAAACAAAAGAGATCCTAAGTGAATTAAGTCTTTTCTTCTAAAATGTGTTTCCTTTGATAAATCCTTTAGTTGGTAGGCTGATTTAGTTATTATGATTTATGTATTTATTGATTTTCATTGATTTCAAAAAATCAAAGAAAATTAATATTGGACAAAATTTCATGGGAAATGATGATAAAAGTCCTTTGAGTAACTTAAAACTTATGAGTTAAAGTTAAAATATAATAAAGTCTTTTGTTTAAAGTATTAGTTTTATTAGTAAAAAAAATTGTTTGCTACTTATTTAAAGAAACTTGAATTTTCTTTGGAGATAACAATCTATCATATATAAATGAGATGAAGTTGTATTATAAGGATTTAGAAACTTGTAAATATATCAAGTTAATTTATAGGGAAATATTGTGAGTGCATATTATAATATCCAATCCAATAAAATTTATCTCTGTCATATTTGGTTTGGTCAGTTTGGTAAGGATATAGTAAGAACAAAAAATTTTCAACTTGTGAAAGTTACTTGTAGAGAAAAATGATTAAGTTTCCTTTCCCTTATTGGTGGTTATTTGAGTGTGCATATTAGAAATGATCATTCTCATTTTATTATATTTATTGATGATTTTTCAAGATTTGGAAAGCCATAGCTTTTACATAATATGAGTGATGTGATAAATTTTCAAACAATTCAAGTTAGAAGTACTGAATACCAATAGTAAAAGGATTAAGATATTTTTAAGTAAGATTGAATATTAATTTGATTTGTTTGATAATTTTATAATAAGAATAGTGTTGCTCATTTATTTATTATTATTTTTTGGTAATTGGAATAGGCAAACCCAAACAAAAAAAAATTAACTAACTACTCTCGGGATAGTAACCCAAATAACATCAGCAAGCAAAAGATTAAACATGCTCAAAGGAGCAACATTTAGAAAAGAGAGGCTCAAGTCATGGGACAGATTGTGGGATGCTAGCCAATTAGCACATTTGTTACCTTCTCGATAAGTATGAACAATTGAAACCTCCCAAATCTAAGCTAAAAACTTTACATATTGATTGTGGAGAGATATGTAATTTATAAACATGCTCTTCCCTTGTAATAAGTCATCAACGACTTTTGAGTCCAACTTCAATATGACTTTCTAGAAGCCAATGTCCCAAGCTAATTAAAAGACCATATAGTGCACCCTATACTTCAACCATGAAAGGGCTACATGTCCCCAAATTATGAATAAAACCACACAACAAACCTTTATCCTCAATTTGAATGAGACTCCTACGTCCCAAAACTCTAGGATTATTTTTTGAAGTTCCATCAATGTTTACTTTAACCTACCCATTTAAAGGAGGTCTCCAAACTTCCAAAGAAAAAGTACTCAGATGGGGATGTAAAGCATCTAGAACATTATTAGCATCCATACTATCATTCTTATATTGCAAAATGATAAGGATGGATTAAGACAAAAAGTAAAGGTTAGAAAAGATTTATTTGATCATGTCACTTCCATAAAATCCAAACTGTAACACCCTAAATAATAGGCCATTCTAGATCCAAATTTTTTCCCATATGAAAAGACAAGTTTTTGTTAATCCATTCCTTTTACTCCATCATAAATAGGAGCTTTAATATTTATTTGTTACAAGAGTAAGCCAAACTTGTTTGGCCATTACACAATCTTTCATGGTGTGCATTTGGTGGTCATAAAAACCATGACAACTAATACAAATAGGATTTCCCAAGTTCCTCTTATACCGTTCCACATCAGTAAGAATTCTACGATTACAGCATTACCATAGGAGTATACATATTCGCTTGGGACCATTCTATCTCCATATTGTAGCCCAAATTCTAATACCATTATGGGCATACGACCACCACAACAGCTTATAAGCCTTATTGACCATGAATAAGCCTTGGTCATTTACTGCCCAATGAAAAATGTTAAGCTATCAAAAGAAAATGGAGGAGGATGAGTAGCAATCCCTAAAATAATGTCATGGAAGAGCCACTGGCCAATAGTAGTCAAGTCCCATTGGCCATCATTATCATGAAAAGAAGAGGCTTTTTTATCATTTAAAGTTGAAGACACATGATAAATAGTCAAATCATTAAGACATAAATTACTAAGCCATTTATCATTCCAAAAGGAGACCAAATTACTTTTTGTAATACTCCAAGAGATCTTATCTAGAAAGAACTACCAAACATTCTTCCTTTTTGTCCAAAAAATTAACTCAAAATTTTTTATAGCAATATGACTTGGCCAATCATCATTTTTCTTGTACTTTCCAGCACTTGGACCCATAAGTCAATAGAATCATTCAAAATTTTCCAAGCTATCTTTATCAAACATGTATTATTCATATCACATAAATTTCTAAAGCTCAATCCACCAATCTTTTCAAGATGACAGAAGCTATCCTAAGAAATAATGTGGAGCTTTCTCTCATTTGAATCATGCCTCTAGACAAAAGCTCTATGACATTTCTCTATTTTGACTAGAGTAATAGAATGAATGTGAGCAACCTGCATTTTATAATTAAGGAGTGACCTTATAACTGTCTTTACCAAAGTTACTTGATCAGCCATGGACAAACATTTCATGTTCCAACTAATGAGCTTATCATGCACTTTTTTCCTGGTGACTCATCTATACAAAAGAGGAAAACCCAGATATAAACTTAAGTCCTCAGTTGAACAAAAATCACATTTGGATGCAATTTGTTTCTTCATTTCTTGTTTTACATTCCTTGAGAAAAATTGTTGATTTTAGACTAATTCTCCTTTTGACTAGAAGCATTAGAAATGTAATCAAGATACTCCATCATAATATTAATTTGATTTTCAAGCTTTACTAAAGAGCATGAGGTTATTAGAAAACATTAAATGCAAGATACCAAGCCCTTTTCTACCAGTTTTTAAAGGAATCCAAATTTCATCAGAGACTGCATCATTAATAATATGCAACAATTTATCCATGCATAATACAAAATGTAAAGAGATAGCAGATCACCTTGTCTCAAAGCTCTAGAGGGATAGAAGTCTTCAATTTTGCTACCATGCCATAACACATTAAAAATAGTAGAAGAAATACATCTCATAATGAGTTCAATCAACTTTTCTTCTAATTTGACCTCCATAAACTTCTTTGATAAAGTCTTAATTTAGCCTATTGTAAGCCTTTTTCAAGTCAAATTTGATAGCAAAAAGAACCCTTTTTACCTCTCATTTTCCTCATGGGATGAATAATTTCTAAAGCGATGACAATATTGTGTTGGATAAAATGACCAGGCATAAAACTCAACTAGAAATGAGAAATTAATTGAAGCATCAAGGATTTCAATCTATTAACAATTATTTTTGACACATTTATACATAACATTGCAAAGAGAGATAGGATAAAATTGATTGATAAACTCTAATTTCTTAATCTCGTGAATGAGACAGATTAGAGTTCTATTAACATTAGAGAGTTCTCTACCATTGAAAACCTTCTTGCTAAAGCAAAAAACATTTTTTCCAACTATATGCTAGTTATTCTGGTAAAACAAAGCTAGGAAACCATCCTCCCTTAGGGCTTTAGATCCTCAATAGAAAAAATCACCTTTCTAACCTCCTTAAAAGAGATTTCTCGAGCAAACTCCTTATTTTGATTGTCATTTATAGTGGGAAAAAGCATACCTATAGTTATTGGATGATGGGGTTACCAAATTATCATTGAAGAGACCTTTATAAAAATTACAAATCAATTCAGGAAGGTCATGCCTTTTGTCCACCCATTTGTCATTATGATCTCTTAGCATTTTAATTCTATTTTGGCTTCTTCAAATGATAGTTTTTGAATGATAGTACTTTGTGTTTCTATCACCTTGATTTATCCATAAGGCTCTAGATTTTTTATGCCATAATAATTCCTCTTGCACTAGAGTTATAGACATATGTCTTTGAAGGTTAACTTCCAAATTAGCTTGAAAAAGATTAAAATGATTTTCTTGGGAGAATTGGATTCTAGTTATTCTTGCTAACAACTTCTTTTTCCTTCACTTTATGTGTCTTAAGACATTCATATTCTAATCTTTCACCTTAGAAGTGAAATCTTTAATGGCTTCAACTAAGTCTTGATTATAACCCCATTCTAAAGATAAAAAGTTCAAGAACTTATCATAAGTCAACCACACAGCTTCAAATTTAGAAGGTCTTTCCTTACTATTAAGGGCACTACCACCTAAATCAATACAAATAGTATGATGATCCAAAAAAAATTCTAGGTAGAACATGGACAAAAGCCTCATTGAACTTTAGCTTCCATTTTATATTACAAAGAGCATGATCCAGTTTCTCAAAAAGATGAGGATAGCTTGCATTTTTAGGACCCTTCTAAGTGTACCTACCAAATTAAACATCAATCTCCAACAAG
Organism: Saraca asoca; assembly: GCA_026873985.1. Lineage (NCBI taxonomy): Eukaryota > Viridiplantae > Streptophyta > Magnoliopsida > Fabales > Fabaceae > Saraca > Saraca asoca. The sequence goes on along the minus strand of JANHAO010016328.1, from coordinate 8,419 downwards.
TTATAATGATTAATCCTCTAATTAAATAAGGAAGCCCTATTCCAATTAAAAGGAGCTCAACCCTCTTTCTTAGAGTGATCTCTTAAGTCATTAAAATAACCTATCACTAACCAAGGCACTAAAATACTATGACTAATATCTTCCAAATGTCTCCACCAGTCATTTTTCAAATCTGGAGCTAGATTAGAATACACGATAGTAAAATACCAAGCTTCTCCATTATGAGGGAGTAACATGGTATGAATAAATTGGAAGTTATTTAATTCAACTTCAATAGAGATTTTATGACTTTTACCATCCCCCTCTATAAGCTCCCATTTATCAAAACCAAGAGCTTGTAAAATCAAGCCACCTATACTACTAGCAATGTAGATTTCTAACAAAACAAAAATATTTGGGACATTATTATTCAACAAAGTGAAAACCTAGTTCATGAAATTGTTGTGTGCTACACCATAACAATTCCATAACACAATATTTCTAATCATTAAAATTCAAAAAAGAAAAAAACAATAAACTAGGGACTTCACTACAAATTTATATCTTTGGCATTAACTATTTTGGCACCTTGCTTTTGTAACTAAGCAGAAATTTAAAGCTCTAGTCTTCCATCATCATTTTCCATAGGGATGCAATCATCTAGGGTTTCAGGCTCCTTATTTTCAATATAGACCACCTACATTCAAGAAGAGTCCGAGTGCATTTGGCCTTGATCTGTTTCAAAATTTGAAGTAGGAGGCGCATGTGAGATCTAGGAAAGAGAGGTATTAGAAGGGTTTGAAAATCTTTTTTGCATCGCATGTTAGGGTTCTAGACATGCATCATTAGTACAATTCATGAAAACAAGATCTTATGCATTTTAAGCAAAATTCCAGTTAGGCCACACACTAATTGGGCTCATGCCACATTCTTTTATTTTCTTGTAAACAAAATTCATTTGATGCCCACTATTTGCTTTGTTAAGTTTAGAAACTATCATTCCATGCACCGTAGGTCCTTTTGATTAGTCATAACAACTATACTCTTTTCCATAATTATCTCCTTCAAATTTGGGATTCTACTCATCATATAAAATATTAAACGTGAGTCTAAAACTAAATTTTCATTGCATTTTTAATTACTGCCATTTTTAGCACCTTCATAATCTAATTTTCTATGGTAATGGAGTTTTTCTATTCGAGCACCAACTACAACATTGTCAACCTCATCTTGCATCTCCCTTTTAGCATTTTCTAAAGTTATTTCCATTGATTTCTTCGAGTAACCATTTGCATGATGTCCATATTTCCCACAATTAAAACAAATTGTATGAATACTATCATACTCAATAACTCCTTATTAAGATCTATGCATATGCAGGATTTTCCTTTAGCATCCTTGTGGTAGTAGTATCAATCTTCAAGGCTTATCTAACTCAATTCCCCATAAAAGATAACAACTTTTTATCATAAAATCTCACAAGAAGGTTAGATAGTCTAATCTATACAACAACTTTTTCTATTTTGGCTTCCTTTTAATCAAAATCCAAATCCCACTACTAAATAGTCAAATAATGATCAAATAATAACCATGGACCACCTATAAAAGCCAACTCATAAATAGAATATGCACTAAAATTCATCGAGTAGAAGTCATTGGTTTGATCAATAATGTCCAAAATTCCATCCCTACCCTATAATTGATGCAACTTTAATTCAGGCACATGAAAACCTATTTTCCTACCTAAAAGTTTGTTGATGAGAGTTCTTCTCCAAGCTTTGCACATTCTTTTCTCCTTTTCTTCTGGAATAATGAAGTTTGGACAAGGTCTAATCCCATCCATGTTTTCAACAATGAAAAATTAGCTGAGGTTCTCATCATTCGACTCTTCATCCCTTTAAAGTTGGTCACTCTCAGAAAATTAAAATTCCTTACAGATTTTTTGATCAAAACCTTCACCACTTACCAAGGTATCTTGTAAAATTTGTCCCTAGGCTTTAAGAAATGATCATTAAATGAAACCAAATCACCTTTCTCACTTGTGAATCCTTCACCATTTTGTTTGATCTTTTTGGTACTCCATTGAAAAAGATAAGCCTCTTCCTTCATAGCCAAGGTCATCTCCCTTTATTGTAGAAATACTATTATCTTTCTCGTAAGGAATTTCTTGCCTCTAAAGGATAAGGAAATGACATACAATGGTATTGTTCATTTACTAAGTATGCCACATATACTTGAATAGAATGGAGTTTCTAAAAGGCAAAATAAGAACTTGTTGAAAATGGTAAGGTAAATTTTGACTTTTACCAAAATTTCTACTACTTTTTAGATAAGTCTTCTCACTATTGTCTACATTCTAAATAAAGTTCCTTCTATGATTATTAAGAAAACTCATTATGAACTTTGAATTCGTAAGTAATCTAAGTTGAATTACATGAATGTTTAGGGGTTGTGTTGCTCATGCCATTATACTCGATCCTACTAAAGATCAACTTGTAGTAAAACCAATAAATATATTTAGTGGTTATCCAAAGTAATTAAAAAGGTATAGGCTATATGATCCAATAGATAAGATGATCATTGAGAACATGGATATGAATTTATTAAAGAACATTTTGATTATAATAAAATTATCAAAGAGAAGTCATTCTTAAGGAAATTATAAGTGAGCTTGTAGTTCCTCAAAGAATAGTTAAATAAAAAGAAGTATTTTCTCATGAGAGAAAATGTTATCAAAAGGCAATAAAGAGTTAAAGAGTGATTAATTTATATCTTAATCAAGCCTCTAGATAATAGAATCTTATATCTCAATAACTTATTGAAGTATATGGTTTTTGTTTAAAATTATGAGTATTATTGAGTATATACAAAAATAATGGGAGCTAAAATTGCTTTTTTTTTTTATCCTCTAAGTAGATAATATTCTTTTGGCTCATAGAGATGTGTGTTTTTGTATGAAAATAAAAAAGCTAACCTTTTCATATATTAATATAATTTCATATTATTGATATCAAATATCTAGATGTAACCTTAAATATTCTCAGTATCAAAATTATCAAAAAAAGATTGTTTGTCCTAGAAAAATTTATAAATACTCTTATGTATTGGTTTAAGATGGATTATTGTTATGAGGGTTACATTTCTTATGACTAGTAAAAGAATTTATAAGGGATTGTCTCATTATTTCTTAAGATAGGCTTAATGAAGCCTTGCTTCTGTAAGATTCTGTCATGATACTTCTTAAGATAGCCTTAATATATTTTTGGTTGAAGAAACTTTGTATGTGTTTTAATGTGCACTAGGCTTGATCTTGCCTATTACATGGGAGTTCTTATCAAATTTTAATCTTGTCCTAAGAAAAGTCATTGAAAAGGGTAAAGTAAGCATTTGAAGTATACTATATTTTGTGATTTGAAAGATTAATTTGATTAGTTGTAATTAATTGATTACTTAGATTTGATCAAAAGCTTGTGTGGATACAAAAAAGTTAATTACTATGCTTGAGTTTATGCTTGGTTAAGGTGCAATATCCTAGAAAATTTAGAAAAGAAGATTGTGTAAACCAATCCACTATGAAGACTAAGTATGCCACTATTAATAGAACTTTAGAGAAATCATATATCTTATAAAATCTTTTGATAAGCTTTCATGTAGTACCATGTTTAGAGTCACCTATAGTGATCTTTTGGGATAATGCTACTGTTGTGGTAATTGCAAAGGATCTTATGAGTCACTCTAAGGCAAAGAATATCATTAGTTTAAGACATGCTAAGAAAACAAGTTGTCATGAAGAAGATATTATTGATACAATAATTTACCTGATCTATCCACTATGGCTCTTGGTATAATTATATTCAAAATATGGATTTAATTCCTTTGTGATATATGTATTCTAAAATGAATGAATATCCTAAGATTCAACTTCTCTATCAAGCATATATTTATTTGCATATATGGGAGGGTCTCGATAGTGATGAAGGATTGGATCTCAAATTGTTCAAGACTATGAAATGTTGGGGCACATCTCCTTAGTGGCTAATACTCAAACCAAAATGTATCTTTACTTGAATTGCTAGGTTTTGAGTATGAAATGAAGGATTAGTGTTTATTCTATGGAATTAGCTTTATGATGGCTTGGTTGGCCACTTATGATTATATCCCAAGATTCAGCATCTTTATCAAGTATGTGCTTGCATGTATATATGAAAGGGTCTTAATAGAGAAAGATAAATGGATCTCAAATTGTTTAGGCCTATGGAATGTTTAGGATACATTTCCTTAGTGGCTCATACTCAAATCAAAATGCAACTTTACCTGAGTTGCCATATTTTAAGTACAATATGAAGGACAACTAATATAAGATTTACTTCCAGTCTCTAATTAGATGGTATATATTTTATATAGGCCCAAGATAACTATATAAAACTTATACCAAAAGATTTAAGATAGTACTTATTATCATGACCTTATAAAAATTATTTTATTCTTTGAACCATGTAAGAGATTGTAAAAATTTTAATGGTTTCAAATATTAATTTTATTGATTTTAGAAAGAGTTCTAATTCACTTACTGCAGAGAAATTTATGATATATGATTCTATTTACTTAATGTTAAATTCCAAATGAAAGAATTTAATGATATAAATGAAATTTGTTTTAATGGTCATGAATGATGGGTTTGGTACTTGAATATAGGCAAAGATTCATGCATGGGATATACGTTATTGTGGCCAATGGTACACCTATATTAAAGGCTAAAGGACTTGATCTCTCTTATAAATACCTTCATTGGTTATTCAAGTGAGGTATGCAAAGATACTACAAGGTTGAAAGTAGCAAGCTAATCACTTGTAGAAAATTCTTATATTAATATTATTCTTTTTGCATTTCTTGATTTACATTAAGGACTAGACACTTCAAATAAATGGAGAAAACTTGTAACATGTGGAAAGAGTTTGTGATATTTAGAGATAGTTCGTGACCTTTAGAGAAAATCCAAGACATATTAAGAAGGTTCATGACTTAAGAGGAGGTCTTGTTCATTTGCAAATCATATTTCAAAGTTAACATCCAATAACCTTTTATGATTATTTTTCTTATTTTATTTTATATCAAATTCTATTATTTCTTACAAAATGAAATTAATTGCTTGAATTTATTTTTGATGCAATAGTTATATTTTTTTATTTATATCAGTACTATTAGCCCCAGGGCTTTACATGATTAGAATTGATGATGACAAATAGCAAAATTGTGAATATGTACTCTCAAATAGCAATGCATGTCCTTATATTATATATATTCAATGTGTTCAATGCTATATCATTTACAAGTCTTAATAGGAATGCTATGCTATGGTTAATGAATATATATGATAAGATTGTAATGCATGCTTTGGTTCTAATTTATTTTAGTTATATATTTGAATCATGCATTATGATAAATTAGTTTGGACTAACTATATATACTGCAAAAGTTTAAGTTTATATTATAGGATTATCTAAAGAAGAGGTAGTGAGCATTGGAGCCAAGTATTGATTATTCTTGTGATGCTTATATCTAGAAGAAAGTCAAGGAAGATGAGTTGTTCCAAGTTTTGAAGACTTGGAAGATTGGAGCTTTGGATGCTTGGACACTTCAAGATTTGCCTCGTGTCTTCATTGGGTATTATCTTTTCTTTTAGGCATAGACTATCTTATTAAATAGAACTTTTTATGATTTAGAGCTAAATCTTGTTTTAGAGATTCTTAGATTGCTCTATCATGTTTTTTCTTAGCTAGCCTTGATTTTAATTGATGAAATTTTTGTTTAGAACTTACTTTAAACAAAATGTAGAGGTATTAGATTAATTGAATTTAGTTCATTTTCTTTGAAATTACTTTTGGAAGTTTGCCTCAAGAATTTGGTAAAAAAAGTTTGTGAAATATTTTCAACAAAGACATTCCATGATGTTTTTACATAATTTATCAAATTGTTTAAACTAGGAAATATGTTTTTACATTTGAAATATTTCACCAAATACATTCCCACTTGTTCTTTAATGTTTTATCACATTCATTTGATTTGGAATCATGTTTTTGCATTGATTTATGAACTTTAAAATGGTTATATTGGTTGAAATGGAATTGCAAAAGTCTAATTTTTCATCTCTGGGCCTTGAAATTTGACTTGGCCTATTTTCAACTATTTTCATGATTATGATCACAAGAACAGGGCAAGCAATTTTGGCTTACAAGCTAAATCAAGTTTTGTACTGGTTTTGTGTGATTCAAATCGACTTTTTATAACCATGTCTCATCATTCTACTTGTAATTATGCTTGAATGCATTTTAGGACTTATTGAAGGTTTGCAACATTAGGTGAGTAGAATCAAAATTTGTACTCAAATTTTACAACATGACTCATAGGCTTCAAATTTGAATCTCGTGATTTTAATCATGAGTTTACTCATTTTGTCAAAATTTTAACTCATAACTATGCATGTGAGAAACAACAAACCCCCAATTCTTAAGAGGCAAACATTCTCTTTTTAACTATGCTTTAACTCTTTATCTAAATTCTTCGATATGAACTAGATTTGGTTGATTCTATATCTATTGAGCTTCAATTTGTAAATCCAAACCACAAAGTTCTTTAGATTTTTTGCTATATACCTCAAAACACAATTGGGTTTCCTAGGGTTAGTCTTTCATAGATTAAAGAGTGGTCGAGCTCTTTATTTTCTCTATTTGAGTGAGTGGTTAAGCTTCTCAAAAGGGTTTTTGGTTGTGATTGAGCAATCAATATAAAAGGCTTCTCCTTATGCCTGTTAAACTAGGAGGGATTGTTATTTTAGTAGATTTAAGTTTGCTTAAGAACTGGAAATGGATGTACACCTCAAAGACTATTTTTTCAAGGGGAATCACTATAAATCTTGAGTTTGAATCTCCCTATCCTTCTCTCTTTATTTTCCAGCAAGTTATATTGTGATATTTACTCTCAATCTTGTTAGTGGTTAAGGTTATGCCTTGCTCTATTTTTACTATAAAATTTGCTGAGTACTTTGTGCCTTATTGTTCTTCTTTTTGTCCATAAATTGGTTTGTTTAAAAAAAATGATTTCTCTCTTTGAATGTATTCATTAATGCTTTGCCTTGTATATTTACTTAGTTGCTTTGTAGAAGTGCTTTTTTTATTGTGTGCAAAAATCTTACTCTAACTATCTTGGGTTATTTAAATTAAAACTATCCAATGGGTTTCCAAAAACAAGAGATTTTCAAAGAGAATTGCAAAAATTTTGAAGATTTAAAACACCCAATTCACCACCTTTTAGGTGTAGGTTGCCTTGTCTTACAATTGGTGTCAAAGCTATAGGCTATTGTTTAAAGGACTTAACCATTTCAAGAGGATCTATGGCAATCATTAAAGGCATTTCTTTGAAAGAAAATTTTGAAATTTCAAAATCTCCAAAGTTTAAATATGTTGATATCTTTAAACCTTCTTTCTTTGATGGTTTATACTTCAAGGTTTGGAAAGTAAAAATGGAGTGCTTTTTACAAGCTCTTAATTTATATTCATGGGATATCATTGTGGATGGTTTTACCTTCAAACCAAGGAATGAATGGGATAGTGTTTATAAAAGTGATTTTGCTTTGAACATCAAAGTTATGAAAATTTTGCATCGTACAATGATTATGCCAAAGTTTCTAGATGCTCAAGTGCTAAAGAAATTTAGGATACTCTTAGTGCTTTTTATCTTGATAATTATTTTTCTATTGACAAGAGCATTTGTGTTGAGCATGAAAAGGAAAAGGAAATTGAGGAAGACATTGTGATGGAAATTCTTCAAAAGGATTTACAAGAATGTGAAATGTATTCCATGTCACTGATAACACAATATTTGATGCATTTATTTGTCCTCATACTTAGAATTTTAAGAGCTTAAATGAATTAATTCCAACTGAGTTAAGATATATTTGGGATTTAGTGTCAATTGGTAACATTTTGCAATTTTCTGCATTTTCGGCCATTTTGGAGCAATTTTTGTAATTCTTGCATAAATTGAGCTATACTTGTCCAATTGATGTGATTCTTATCTTGTAGAAATTTAAGAGATATCTCTACAAATCTTATGAAGACTGCAAGAGCTGAATCCATCACTTGGTTACCTGAATTTGGAGATGAAATTACTGCTAGAATACTGTTTCTCGGGCAGCTGACCTCTGCTCACTTAATGGACCATATCTAGAGATTTAAGTGTCCAATTGAGGTGAAATGAAGCCCATTTGGAAGCTAACACATAATGCCACAACTTTCATGAAGACTTCCTGGGCTAAAAAGATCATTTGGGTGTCAAATATTGGCTTCAACCCGGAGGCAGAGAAGCTACAAAAAATGGGCCTGTAGAATTGGTGATTCAAGGCCCCCAATTGGCATCCAACTAAAGCCCATTGGAGCACCCT
>JANHAO010016327.1:0-14418 GCA_026873985.1 Saraca asoca | reverse complement strand
AGATTATATTTTAGCCCGTTTTTAACAAAATAAAAAGGCATAATTATTTGTAGCCCAATAGAAGAATTATAAAATAATTCTTACACTTATTTGGCACAAATTTGTTTGTGTTGGAAGATGCATCCAAATATAGAACATAGTACTATACAACATAGCTTCACTAGATAAAGAGAATAAAATGAGGTATTAGCATTGGATTAAATAAGGTATTATTTCGAAAAATCATATTCAATTTCTTCATAAAACACATTTTACTGACTAATAAATTAAAATATGACATCATTTTCAAAAATCATGTATTCTTGAGCGTTAAAAATGTAGAATATATATAAGGTGAAAACGCAAAAAATAGCTTGCAATTAAGTTGGTGTTGCCTTTTTTTATTTAAAAAAGAAAAAAATACGCAAATAAAAAAAGTGAGAAATAAACCAAGAGTTCTTTTGCCGTCAAGAGAATTATTTAGAGTGGAATCTTCAATCTACTCAACATTTTTATTTTTCAAGTTTAAACTCTTGGGGAGTCGTTCTTGGGTTGATACGGGAATATATATTGGCATTACACAGAGAATATTTGTATGATAAGTTTGACAAAATGCAGCAAAAAGTTCGTGGCTGACTTTGACGATATGATATGAAATAAAATAAATATAATTGATTCTATAATGCTCAATTTTACTACCAAATCTCAATCATCCATAAGCTCATAAGCACTTTTCCTCCCATGGTTGGAGATTCCAAAATCCAAAATGGAAAATATCAATACTAGAGATTTAAAATTCGTCTTGCAACCGTAATTATAAACATATTATGAAAAAAAATTAATTAACACACTTATATTGTAATTACTTTTTGTTTTGTTATAATTTTTATAATTTTTTCGATCAAAATATGATTAGAATTGTATTATAAATTTTTAATGACGGCATATCAATGACAAATTGCACTAAAACAACAAAATCACAAGGCAACTTATATTAAATTTGTGATTATTTGAGAATGATATGTTTGCTTATATGCCCAAAATGCACCAGCTAATCTGATTTTGTAAACATATTCTTGCAATTAACTTTAGGCAAGAAATCTGCATTCCTTGTTTGTGGGTGCAAAAGTTGAAAGAGAAAAGTGATAAAAGAAGCAAATTGTAGGGTCAGTAGCGGAGAAGAACCTCAAGACAATGTTTGTCACGTAATTCACTGTTCTTGAACATGATCGATTCAATTGTTCAATTCTCCTACTTAGCATAAAAGTTGAGTAATCACATAGCAGCTTTTGATTTTAATGCCCAAATTAATATTATCATCATTTTCTCATTAATTACGGACTAATGTTATTTAATTCTATTTTTCTCACAATTACCCTTTAATTCTAAGTTGTAATCTGTATATTGATTTTTTTATATATCCATTCAAATTTTGTCACAACCATAACAAGTAATATTTTGTACATAATATTAATTGCCACAAAATTTTCTCTTGCAATATATATCTAATTGGATCTGTTCATAAAAAAAAAAAAAGGTCATTTTCCTTTTAGAAAAGAGCTATTATTTCTTCTACTGCACACTTTGCAGCATTTGTATATTTTTCTGCAAAGAGGAATGTAATTGCTCCAAAAAACGCATACACAAAAACACTACTTTGTCATCATTTTATATATTTCACTAATTATTTTTTTTCCATAAAATTATATATATATATATGATATATTAAGTATGAGCGTTATTTTTATATGAAAATAAAAAAAATAAATCATGATCATCAAATTTTATATTAATAATTAGGATTAAAATATAATTCAAGATCATATCATTATTTCAAAAAATCATATGATTTTCTATTTTAAGGTCATGATTTACAACTTTTTATATAACAATAATACTTTTGCTTGATATAATTAACAGAAAAAGAAAATAAAATAAAAGGAACGGAAATTGGTAGAGCTAACATCCCACTTCCTCCGTTGGCAGTTACGTGACGGTGCCATCTAAGCACCCAACTTTCAACATTTTAGTTGTTTGCTAATTTGATTTAGTTGTTAGCAAGTCAAATTGTCTTTCAAGTGAAATCTCAGCATTCTAGCTGCTAAAGTCTGAATCTCAGCATTCATTTAAAATATATCATGCTCAGTTAATTCACACTTTTTAATTGAGTTAAAATCTCATTTTATATTCGACTAAAGAAGCAACTCAAATAAGAAATAATTATTGTAACAATATTTACAAAATTTTAATATCAGGCTGTTTATTATTATTATTTGTTCTCAAATTATTGATACAATTTTTAATAATATCAGGCTGTTTATTATTATTATTATAATATGTTTTTGCATTTTTGTCATAAAATAATATAATTTTATATTGACTTTATATGTAACATATATGAAAAAAAAATTGTAACTTTATCAATGAAATAGCCATACCAAAAGTTTTCAAAATTATATATTTTTTATTAAAAAGTGAAAAATATGAAAATATTTTTATAAAACTCAGAAGTTGGATATGCATTATTTCTTTAGAATGTATGAAAGCAAAACCTGCAAATAAAAATAAAGGAAGGTGCAAGAAATGAATCTTTATGTCATTTATTACAAATTTAATGAGAGTGACTGAAAGTTTTGCCATAAAAAATCAGTAGGCCTGCCTGAGCTAGATACCTTGAGTCGCGCCCACTAAACCAAACTAATCTATCACCAAAAGAGCAAAATAAGTGATTCTGCTTTGCCTTTTTATTTCCTCAATCACATTTATAGGTTTCCCACATATCAAATAGAAAATTTAATGAAATTCAGATACACCTTCAAGAAAATTTCGTTCATAGACGGAATCAAACAGTAAAATTCAACAAGAGTTTCATACTTTTATATCTTATATTTCAGAAAATAAAATTTTTATGAAAGAAATTCTAAGATAAAATAATCAAAGAATGATGAGGAGAAACATATTCCTCTGGACGAACTGTACAATGCCGGTGGAGTCAGAAGTGGGAAGTGACTTTTTTAATAATAAAATACAGAGGTTGATCAACTTCCGGTGACAGTGACTTGGTTGTTTAATAATATCATTAACAAACAATGAACGATACCCAACAGTTACTAATTGGTATCTGCTTGGAAGCTGAAACAGAGCCCACTAAAACACGCATGCTTGTCAATTCAATTCTTCTCCTTAACTCCATTTCACGGGGAAAATTAAAAACACCCAAATCCCAGAAAATTCCAACACTAAATTCATCAAACAAAAAAGAAATCAAAAGTTGAATCCGAACAAACGGAATATAAAACTAAACTTTGATCTTCTTAGTCATGTTTTGGTTACAGAAACAAAGCATAATCCAGAAGAGAAGAACTGAATTACAGTTAGAATCTGAAAAACAATACAATAAATTTATGATATATAAATTTAAAGTAACCATGTCATAATTGATATCCGATTTTGCAGAAGCACTAATATAAATATTTTGACCAAAAATTTTTTACCTTTAGATCATCAAGCTACTGTTCCAGCAAAAATTTCCGACTTCAGTGACTAATTCCGGACGAATTCTGCATCTGAAACTGCAGAGTGCTCAATCTGGCTAATTTCATCGTCATCCACGGGAGCAGGGAGATTAAGATCTATCATATTCAAATTCTCTTCAAATTTGTTTCTTGAATTTCTAACTGGATTTGCAGGAGCAGCAATAACATGGGTTCTTTTGTGTCCGCCGAGTGCTTGACCTGAAGAAAACACTCTGAAACAAACAGGGCACTCATGGATTTTCTTGTTATCTGCCATGGGAGAAGAATTCATAGCATTATTATTTTCTTGCACGAATTCGGCTTCGTGATCAGCTGTATGAGACAACTTTATCTTCTTGTGGCTCGCTCTGTGCCCGCCCAGTGCCTGGTAAGATCGAAACACCTTCTTGCAGGTATCGCATTTGTATTTTCCTCGAGCTCGATTTTTCGGCAATTTCTGCTCCTCTGATTCGTCGGAATCCTCTGAATCTCGCTCGGCTGCTTCCTCTTCTTCATCTTCTTCCTCGTCGTCATCATCTTCATCATCGTCTTCTTCCTCTTCAGTTTTTCGCTTCCATTTGTCCCTAGAAAGCATCATAAGGCAGAATGCGACATTTTCATCTGTAGTCGTATCAGAAATCGAACTCGCCGGTTCAGGTTCGCCCCAAGATTCAATCTTACTGCTGTATTTGTTGAATTCGACCTTCTTCAAAGATTGTTGATCTTGAATTTCCATTTTCTTGTGATTATTGTACTGATCTTCCAGAAATCCGACTTTCCAAGTCCTTTGGGATCTTCTCTTGGTAGGATTCTTCGACTCTGTCTCGCTCTCTCTGTCCTGTAGAATCACAGAGCCAGTGTCTGCAGCAAACGAAAACTCAGGATCTACAAGGCGGAAACTTCTCTTTGGATTGTTTCTTAGAAGATAAGAAAGATTCTTACCTTCGTCACCTTCTTCTTCAGACGATGAAGAAGAGGGAGACGACTCAGCTTCAAAGCTGAGTTGAATTGTTGATCTTGGTGGTGGTGAATCTTCTGGTTTTGGAGGAAGTGGGAGAGCCAGCATGTGAGACCTCATGTGGCCTCCCAGAGCTCTGCCATTAGAGAAGCTCTTGAAGCAGAGCTTGCATCTGTGCTTGTCCATGAATCACCCTCAAAGATCAGAGAAGAAACCAGAGAGAATGTTTGCTTAAGGCTGTTTGTTGCTCTCTATAAAACTCGTGAGCTTCTTGGCATTCTCTTTTGTTAGTTTGTGAGAGAAAGTGCAAAGTATAAAGGAGTAGGTGACAAGCATTCCTCCACCAAGGGATATATACAAACTCAAAAATATTTTTATTTTTTTTATAAGGAAATAGAAATCCTATATAGGATTTTTTTTTCTTTTTCTTTTTAATCTTAAATAATAAAATCTTTTAATTCATCAATAATACAATTTTTACTCTTTTATTTTCACATTTTAATTCACTTTCTTTCACAAGCAAATGAATTTTAAATGTAAAAGAGTGTTTCTTTACACATTTTAAAAATAGATGTAAAAGTAACTTTTTTGTTTTCTAAAATCATAATTATGGAAGTTTTTTTTTTTCGTTTTTATTAAAACGTCAATGCAATTAGAAATTCAATTAATTAAAAGCTTACACGTTAAGGGAGGAAGAAAGACATGTAACATGCCAGACTTGCCCGTTTCTGTATTTATTCCCACTCAATATCTCTTTTCTTTTCAATCTTCAACCCTATTCTCATTTCCAAAAATACCCCTGCTATATAAAACATTCTATTTCCAAAAGGAAAAAAATCAAGAATCTGATTTACCTTTTGACATCAAAATTCATATCCATTTTTCTTAATGGAAATAGATTTACTTTTATGGATTTTAAAACAAGGGGCATTTTGGGAATCTAAATAGGTGCCTAACACAAACCGGTGGCTTGCTTGTCCAAGTCAATGAAACTGCCAGGTTTGTTGCAACAACGAAGTATGAATAAAATAACAGAGAGGGTGCCCTTCATCACATAAAACGACCCTTGATTTGTTAACATCACTCGGCGGTGAGACAAACGACAACTATCAAAGCAAAGCGTTACACATAACTCACACTCCCATATGTCCTTTTGCTAGCAAATGGTTCAGTAACCACCGTTTCTAGCACAATTTATACAGAAATTGACCATAATCAAAGCTCAATCAGATTTCTTGCCTTAAACCATTAATTTAAAAAGTTCTGATTATGTAACATCTTTTTCTTAAAAAAAATGTTACGTTCATTATTAGCTTAAAAAAAGTACTTTGTACACTTTCAGTAAAAAAGACTATGTATATTCTACATGTAAAGTTTACATGTATTCTTTTAATATGTGAGAGTTAAGTGCACCTTAATAATGTGTGTATATAATAAAATCCATCTCATTAAGTGATTTTATAAATTCCTAGAAGAAATAATAATCAAAGTTAATTATAAAAAAAAAAGAAGTTTGTTTTTGTTTTCTTTTTTTGGGAGAGGATTGTAGAGAGGTTAATGCATCAATTTTTGGTTCCTTTAAATATGGATCTTTGGTTGAAACTTGTGATGGGAAACGAATTAGAAAGAACCTGTAAATTTGTTAGCATTGAGTGAATGCCGTTTCGATAGGGGTGAGTGGACCATGTCTTTGTCTTGTTTGCTGCTTCTAAGTCTGCTGGCCAGAGCTAGTTCTCCCCCACACAACTTGGTTCTTTCTCTCTAACTTCGCTGTTGCCTTTCATTTTTGGGTAACTCTACAGCACGCGTTTTAAGAATCTTGCCAGATTTTTTTCCCACGTTTATATATATATATATATATATATATATATATATATTAAATTACTTCATTTTTTTTATAATTTCATTGAATTTTTAATTAAATACTTAAAATTTAAAAATTTGAATGAATTAGATCTTTATATTTATTTTTTTTATCTTTAACAATTATTTTATTTTTAAAGAAAAATAATAATCACTTATCTCTCACTTCATAAATCATTAATAAATTATTATCTATATAAATAAATTGTTAAAAAAAATCTAATAAAAAATAATAGAAAGTATTAAAATAGAAATAAAAATAAATATAAGGATCCAAATAATAAATTTTAAATTATATAAATTTAATTAGAAATTGAGTAAAATCCAGTAAAGCAGAAGAATAATTTAACCATTTTATAAAAACTATCTCTTTGTATATAAAATCTTATAAATCATTTATATAAAAGTTTGTTATTTTGTTTAGAGTTCTGCGTAAGAATGCGTTAATATGTTTAATAATACAGTGATATCAGGGTTATTTTTGAAAATTTTTCTTTATTCAGTGTCATGAAATTGAACACAAAATGTTGTATATTTGTTAAGAAATTTCTCTCTTCTCTCGTCACAAAAAAAAGTATAACAAATAAAAAATTATAATTCAATTAATAGAAACTGGATAATAAAAATTTTTGAAATTATTTCTTTATAAAAGGTTATAACTCTTTATAAAAAGAAAATTATTTCATAAAAATTATAAAAGATATATAACGAGAAATTTTTTCTTTTATTATTATTATATGCCGTAAAAATCTTCCTTTTTATTTAGCTCACTAAAATTTTGTAAGTTGTTGAGCGAGGATCCATCCATATAGGTTTTGAGAGTGCCGTATGCACCATGTCCAACCTTTCACTTCTCAATTATTCTTTGAATGGAAAAAGGATAGTTGTAAGTGTTACAAGGTAATACATCATATTTTAAGCTTTCTAATTATTAATTTCATTAGTAAAGTTAGAGATAAATAGATAAAAGAATTTAATTAAATAAAATTAAACCTGTGAAAAATCAAATCAAAAATAAAAATTAAATAAAGATTATATTAAAAAACTTACACCTATAAAAAACTAAAATAATATTTTAGTCATTAGAAAAATTCTAATACATATCTGAATATGAGAAAAAAAAAAGATATGAAATTCATATGAGTAGATCTCACCCATGTGGGACTCATATAGATATAGATTTCACATTTTTATATCTTTCTCTTTTATGTTGTGGTGAAAATTTCCCCCATATTAAAAATTGTCGGCTAAATTATTACTTTAGCTAGCTATAGTAAGACTAATTGAGGCGTCACAAACATGGCATGCTTTAACCACTTTGAGTCCGCTTCAGGTGATTAGGATTTGGGTGATATCAGAAAAAATGTGAAACTTATTATGATGGATACTTGAATAAAGATTTTGAATAAGCTCCTCTATTTTAACAGTGATTTCATGTTTGAATCAGCTAATTGATTTATCTTTTTACATAATTCAAAAATAAATCATTTACGCTAAACTTAAAACATGACCTATAAATTTCATTTTTTGCAATTTCACTTCAAAAATTACTTTTTGCGATCTGAAATAATTAAATCTTCGACGTAATCGACCTACAAATGTTCAGGATTGCTCCTCAAGCACAGAGCAAACTAGTATAATTTATTCTCTCTCTTTTTCTTTTTTTCTTTTTTTAGAAATAAGAGTATTAGTTGGAATCAAGAGTTTGTCCCCTTTTTATTGAAATAATTTCAAATCACGTGTTTGGCATGGAAAAAGACTTTAGCACGATGATTGTAGTTTAGATTTTGATTGACTTTAAATCGTACATGCAAATTATTATATTTCATGTCAATTTGGAAGCATACGCCAAACGAGAGATTAGATAGATGTTGATTCCAATTTTACAAAATCCATCTTAGAACAATGAATAATGTTACACTTATTTTCTTCGTTCTGCATCTACTATTCATATTTTTTTTATATTTATAATTGAATTTCACTATAAAATTCACTTATATTTACAATTATAAATTTTATTGTAAAACATATTATTTTATTAAAGAATGTATAAAATATACGTAAAAAGATGGATATAGATTTATATTTTTTACACTAAACATGATTTTGATTGCGAGTTATATCATAGTGGTCCACCCATTTTATATGTGCTCAATATGCAATTTATACTTTCAATAGTTAGGCATAAGAATAGTTTATTAAATTATGATGAGTAGGATCAATTGGTATGAAAAAGACACATTTTTATTTTCTTCTTACATTATATAGGATACATTTTATTTTATTTGATTAAATTGATGATTTATTAATCAAATAAAATGCTCATATAAAGTTGTTAATATGGAATTAGTATAATAATAGATAATCCTAAGACTTTCAACATTTTTATTTACTAAAGTATCGGAGTGGAAAAGCTGAATACTCAAAGCATGAACTAACTTATATAGAAGATCAGATAGAATAATGGTTTTTCTTTCTTTCTTTTTTTAATAAAATAAAATAATGCTTTTTTTATGCATGGTAGTAAAAGATTTGACCAAAATATATAAAAACTCTTTTTAGAAAAATATTTTTTATGTTTAGTCTAATTAATATAGTGAACATATTCTCTTCATATCATCGATTGCAACTTTTTTTTTATGAAGCCATTTTCTAAATAACTTCAACAAAAAAAAATCATAAGAAATATATTATCTTTCATAAAAGGGAAAAACTTCATCTGAAGATATTTATGTTTTAAGGAAAATATTTTTTTTTGAAAAAAAAATATAGAACATGAAATGCTTTACACCATACCTTAGAGAAGTATGAGGATCAGTTTCAACATGAAACTATAATATGCTAATGACAATTTGATATCCACTTTACTTTATTTTCAAGTATAGATCACACCATGACTCCCTCAACATTACATTAATTACTTAAAAATTGATGAATAGGATCAGAGATACAAAGGGATTGTATATTCATTACCCAAGTTAGCCCGTCCCCACTTCTAGTGGTGTAGACCATGTGATACTAATTGCTGTCTTTAGGACTTTTTTTTTTAAAAAAAAAAAATGAGACAAGATATATTTTTCTTTTTTGGAATTTTACCTAATTATATTTACAGGATTTTATTTTTGTAAATATACACTAAGTTATCGATTTTTTCTTTTCTTATATACATTTACATTTTTATTCTTTCCATTTAAACTCATAATCACCTTTTTTTATTACAGAAAAATAAGAGATATAAGTATATATTTATAAAAATAGGAAAGTGAATATAATTAAATTAAATTTTAGAAGAGAGGAGTGCAATTTATCCTTTTTAATATTCTAAATTTGAATTCAAAACATTAAATATATGTATTAAATGACTTATCACTTCTTAATATAAAAATTATATTTCTTTTAAAGCATACATAATTGCTTGGAGGAACACGGGGAAGAAGAGATAAGATCAAAATTAATTGTAATCAATAATATGATGAGCTAAATACTTTGAAAATTTGATTATCTAAAAATTCAAGCTAAACTTAGTTTTCGTGACAAGCTAAGCTTGATGAAGATGAAGATTTTGCATTTTGTTTTTATCAAACAGGAGATACGTAGGTTGGTCTTTTGTTTTCTATTTTATAAAAAACAAAGAACAGCATCTCTCCCAATTTGAATTGGCAGTGTGATGACGTATTTGTAGTTCTAGCTAGCGTGAAGCAACCCACTTCTTGTGTTAGTAGTATTACATTTCAAGATATAATATGTTTAAATCCTGAAGGGTAGGATAAAAATAGATAATATATAAAATCAAGAAATATAATGTATATATAGTAGAAATAAAAGATTGAATATTTTGAATATAAAATCACAAATTTGAATTTTATTGAAAATAATTGTATCGTAAATTTGTATTTTCTTTCATTTTGGTCTATAAAAAAAAAATCTTAGTAGGTCAAAAAGTAAAAAATAATTTCTAATCACCATATAGTTTTTCTTTGCTACAAAAGGTAGTATTATCATTTCTCTTAGATGCAAATAAGTTTCATCTTTTATTTTTTTTATTTATCTTTTTCAGATGAAACATAAAGTTTGTAAGGAATCATCGTCATATTGTCCTATTTTGTTCTACAATTTGCAATTTAATGGAGAAAAGAAAGAGATCCTTGTATAGTTAAAATAATAGGCTCTTCTAATTTGGAGAAATAGGTATAGCTTTTGATGGAATGGATGCACTTATAGTAGTCATATTTGCAGAGGACGAACGAAATCAAGACGCGTTGGAGCTTTAAGGCTTGAAGTTTTCTCATTACCTATAAATAACAAATAAGGTCGAAAATCAAAATTTTCCTTTGCATGAGGAAATACATAAGACCTGATTTTTATACCACTAACCCTATTTATTTCGATGAAAAATACTTCTGTAAGAAAATGTATTTTAGAAATTAAATTGATTTTTTGTTATTTGGATAATATAAGAAAAAATGCTTTTCTTTATTTGATTCATAAAGACACACAATTTTCTCTTAATTGAAATTAAAATATCTCAAATCATTCAATAATCTTTTCTTGTTATTAAAATGTTTTCATGGTTTAGGAGTAAATAAAGCTTTATTCATAAAAACTTAAAATTAAAATATATTTTATATTAAAAACATAATTCAAAGAAAAATGTTTAAATCTTTTTTTTTATCTTCATCATTTCTATATAATTTATTCATATTTAATTTACTTTAGCTAATGTTATTAGCTACCTTACCAGCAACTCTTTTAATTATTTAATTCTTTCTTAACAATCTGTAATAAAATTGTTTAATATCAACATTTGTTGAGAGAGAGAGAGAGAGATTAAAGAGAGAGAGTAAGTGAGGGAGGGATACAGAAATAAAGGGTTTGTTTGGAAGTATTTTCAAATGTTTTTGTTTTATTATTTTTTAAAAAAAGCTTTTTAAAAACAATTCTAAATTTTTTTTTAGAACAAAAGAATAAAAAACTTGTTTGGATGTAAATTTTAAGAATAAGTATTTTTCTTATTTTTGAAAAAAATTAAAATAAATTTACTATTATTTATAACTTTGTCATTAAAGAAAATAAGTATTCTCCTTGTTTTTTAAGAAACCTGAAAACAATTTTGTACAAAAATAAGAAAAATACCTAAATGGTGTTTTTTAAAAACTATTTTTTCAGTTACATTTTTATAAAATAATTTTTTAAAAACAACTTCTAAAAATAATTTATCAAATAAGTTTTTTTTGTTTTTGTGGAAAAAAACAAAAAAACTAGCCTCCAAATAGGCCCAAAGCATCGAAGAGAGAGAGAGAATTAACAGAGAAGTAGAAAGATAAAAATATAAGAGAGAGAGGGAGAGAAAGAAAAATAGAGAAAGGATAGATTGAGACTATATAATATATTATGATTTGGGAAAGTGTTTTTTTAATGAAAAGAGGAAGTTACTTTATCCTAAATATAATATTATTTTTTTGTTGATCAACTTTCATTTTAACTCCAAACATAAAAGGAAAATAATTTTTAGGAAAACATTTTCCTTTGAAATAATCACACCCTACTTTATATATGTGATATCACATCTCACATTTTATTTTTCATTCTTACTTTTACACCCTCCCACAAAACAATCGATACCTACTTTGAAGTCCACACATTTTATTAGAGGATGTGGGAATACCCATCTATTTTATATGGGAGTGAAGAATTATTGTAAAATATTTAATATTTTTGAAAAGAAGTTTTAGGAGGATATCAAACTTTGTCATGCTCATTAGTCAATTTTTTCAATAGACATAATCAAAAGTCAAATAAGTTTCTAATGTTATAAACAATGTTGTTTAAGCTAAAAAGTGTATTCAATTGATTTATAAACTCCTGATTAAAGGTGATAATTATGAATTTGTGATTCATATCCATTTAATCATCCATATCAATATTTGTTGCAATCCATTCATACTTATCTCTTTAGATTTTTTAGATAAATGAGTTGGTTCAATTATTGACCTTACTCAGCAAGAGTCTTATTGATCAATTCATGGACAACCAATTATCCATGTATATGTAAGATCAAATTTGGTTAAACATTTATGTTACCCAAAAACATACATAGAAACTTAATTTAACTTTATCTTGTGTTTGTGAATTAGATAATTATCATTAATACTAGATATGTAACATTTTTTTTTGTTACACAAGAGGTCATTGACAAGGAAGTGAAGGGAACAAGGGTGTCTCTATAGGGAAAAGGGGAGAAAATTAGCTAGTAAGTCCCCATGGAAATCGAATACAGGAATTACAACTCTCTAAATATTAAAAGCATAGGTGATAAACATTGGATTAGAAGATAAAATTTCTATTTATCAAAGAGTTGGTCATAAAAATGAAAAAAGTTATATTAAAATTAAATTTGAATTGGCTAAATAATTATGTTGTCAAGAAAGATAGATATAAACTCCATTCAACTTATTTTATCTTCATTCATCCAATAATTAACACCACTATTTGATGCCTATTTTTTTTTTTTTCGATGAATGTTGGATGACTAACTTTAATCTTAATATAATCATTTATACACTTATATATACTTAAGATCAAACTTGGATTGATTATAAGTTACTAGGTAACAATGTAGTGGTGAGGGATTTGAGTAGTTTGCTAGACGTCTTAAGGTTGAACCTCCTCACTGTCAATTTATAAAAAAATTTGAATTAATTGAATATTCATACTATCAAATATAAATTTTGCTTGTAACTAATACATAAAAAAAAAACCCTACTCAATCGATCAAAATTACAAAATAAAATATTATAAAAAATTGCAACTATTTACAAAATAATTACTTATCATGAAATATTAAAAATAAATAAATTTCTATAAAATTTACAGATCATGCATGCATACATATTTTTAATGCATTTTAAAAAGTCATTTATTTTAACAAAATATTATAAAACTAGGTTCTAACAAATTTTTTTGAAACTTATAATTTTTTATAAAAAAGTATTTCTTAAATATTGTTAAAATATGTATTTTTTTTTTTAAATATGGAGGGGTTGAAGGGGAGGCTTTACGTGCATGTGTGTGTGGTTTGGGAGAAGGAGAATTTCTTATATACTCCGATCATAATATATATTTGTATTTCTATTCAATAAAAAAAATAGTTACAATTTTTAACATATATGAGTCCCACAAAATTGACACATGGATTGAAAAATTGATGATTGACTACTTTTTATTAGATGATAGTGAGGACACATATTATTGTTAAAGTATATAAAGGGTTGTTTGGTGCAAACCAGGAAGAGGAAAAAACATCAACATAGGGAAAGTAAAGGAATAACTTATAATTACTCAACCCATTTAATTCAAACAAGAAAGGGAATCAAGTTCCTTGTTGTTGTCATTGTTGCAAGGGGAGGAGGGAATCAACTAGTTGTTTGCTAAATATTAAAATTTGTGAAATTTGAGGGGTATCCAAGAGATTCCTGATTCATTTGTGGCTGGCAGTTTTATCTTCTCTTCTAATTATGGCTTTTAACCATAAAAGACAACAATGATGGCTTTGAATTTGGCCCATAAATTGCTGAAGGGGTTGCCTTTATATATGATTGGTGTGAAAAGGCCAATGCACAACGAAGTAATTCGTCATAAGTGATCGGCTGCCGAACCAATCAGGATTAGAAATTTATAAAATTAAGCTACCTAAATTACTTGTAGTATAGGCAACACTGAGTTGAGCCCTTGGATAATTTGTTAGATGATATCAATCCGATTAAAAGGTAGAAAATAAGGGGGGTTAGTAGAAACTAATCTACAGCTAACTCTAATATGTAGAAACAAAAGCAAGAGAAAACAAACAAACCAGCCCAAGGGAATCAACTAAACTTGAGATTCATATATCCTTGATCACTAAATGTTCATCCAATTATTGATAATAATAACAAAAAGCCTTGGAATGATTAATGAATCCATTCTAAGCAATCAAGATTCAGCTAAGTAAACAACACATCAAAAGTTCAATGCATTGCTTAGTTTTCCTATCCTCTTCCTATAATTGATCATTAAGCAATAATCATATAACATTTAAATCAAATGAAGCCATTCAACTCAGATATT
>JANHAO010016326.1:0-14430 GCA_026873985.1 Saraca asoca | reverse complement strand
TCAGATAGCCAATTGTGAGATTCAGCCTTGGAGGTCTTCATGAAGGTTGTAGAGCTATGTCTTAGCTTTCCTACAAGATAAGAATTACATTAATTGGACAAGTGTTTCTCAAGTTATAACTAAAATGCTGAAACTACTCAACAAAGCCAAATTTGCAGAATTTCTTCTAATGAATCCAATTGACATCACACTATAAATATATAATAACACGGTTGGAAGTAAGTAATTTAGACCTTAATTATTTAGTAAAATATTATTTCACTTATTTAATTATCCTCTCACTAAGCTTTTTAAGGTCTAAAATTACTTACTTCCAGCTAATATATAAGAAAAATATTCTCAATTATTTAGTAAGAGATGAATATAATAATTATTTAGTAAAATATTATTTGCAACTATTGATTATTCTAGTTAAATTACTATCACTATCCAGAATTCGAGAACAAATTCTTTTAGGGGGAAAATTGTAATACCCTGAATTTTTAAAAGTTAATTTTCATAATAAAATGGGTTTTTAGGAAAAATCTGAAAATGGTAAATATGAAATTTTTGAGAATTTTAAAACTATAATTTGGGGCTATAAGGAGTCTGGATATATTAAAAATAGATTATATGCATTTTAGGACTTTCCATATAACCAAAGTTTCTATTATGGATGCCTAGGAAATTAAATTTGTGTTTCTAGGATTTAAATTCTAAAAAACTTTGAAAAGATCAAAACTAAGGCTATGGGTACCCAGCAAAGGTAGAATTATAGTCATTACAAAGGTAATTAATTTAACTAATTTGTAATAAAATTTTATAGTCATCGGAGATTGGAAAGTAAGTTAATTTTAGGCTTAGAATGGAGGAAATAAGGAAAAGTGTTAAAAGAGGAAATATTTTAAATGAAGTCAAAGTTGAGGATTTGACTTTTTCTTTTCCCATTTTACCCTCCCTTAGTTGACTTCCACTTCTTTTTCTTTGGCCTTTCCTAGTTGCAACTCATGCAACTCATATCTTCCTCTCCAAGCTTAAATCTCTTTCTACACTTATTCTCTCTCCTCAAGTAAGTTCTTCATCTTTTCTTATTAATTTTTCTTATTTTTTATAGTTGAATCCTCTCTTCTTCATCTTCAATTTAATGTCAAAATCACATAGATTTACTGAGTATAACTTGAGATTTGAATTTTTGAATTTTATGGTCACTATTCATGTTATTGTTCACTTCAAAAACCTATGTGATTTTTATAAAGCTTTAGAGCTTAAATCTCATATATTTAGCTTGTTTCTTTGTAATAAAACCATAACCAAATGGTATATAGTTGTTCACTAAAAGAAAAAACTTTGAAATGACTAAGAAGCTAATATGTTTTTCTCTTTATTTATAAAGAGTATTGAAGATTTTTAGTGGGATTAGTAGTGATCTTGTGTTTCCATTTTATATGTGAGTAATTCTTACCATTATTGTAAATTATAGAGTGTTTATTACTTATGATTTGTTGATTATTGGTGCTAGTTGACAAAATGGGTCCTTTTAGTGATTTTGTGGTAAAATTGAGACTAAATGGGGTTTAATGGCATAATGGCTAGTTTTCTATTGAAATAGCTGGGGTTCAAGCTTGTTTAAGCTATTAAAGCATGTTGCGTTGAGATCTTATAGTGTAGTGTTAAATTGGAAGTCACTTTCTCCATTTTTCTGCTTTCGTCATGTAATATCTACTCTTGTGAGTTGAATCGCAGTTTTTGAACTAGATTCATGATCATATTCGTAGAAACCCAGCCATTTTGTTCTTATGATTTGAATCAAAATTTGAATTAGATTTCTATGATTCAAATCAAATCTTCTTGCCCTATTCTTCAATCTTAATCATGATTCTGATTGCATTTGTAATTGAACTTCCCGAATGGTTGCACATTTTGGTTAGCAGACTCACATTTTTAACTGAATTTCTTTGAGTTGAATTGAATCTTTCATACTTAAACTCTTCAATCCTAATCGTGATTCTACTTGAATTCCTTCAATGATCCTACTTGCAATTCTGATCACATTTAAAAAATTTCCACATTTTCAACCTAACTTCACTTCTTTCAAAAATATTTTCTATTTCCTTGGTTTAATCTTATATAAGCCCTACTAAAGCGAGGATAATAACTAAGAAATCTTAAATAGGTAAATATAATATAATATTATTGAATTTGACAATTGGCTATATATATTATTAATATGAGATTAATTATAATAATCATATGATGAAACAAAGAATGTATGATACATTTGAAATAGAACATAACTGATGTGACTAAAATTATGGCTGAATAAGAATGTCATGATATAGTGATTGTAAGGTCCATATTGCCTAATGTTTGATATTTTTCATGAGATTCGGATTGGAACATGATATCATGAATGATGATGGAATATGTTGATGTGAACTGGATGATGCATCTATTATGAGATTGATATCATTGAATACTTGAAAGCACTTATGAGACTTAAAATGTAAATGATGAGTTATGATGGGAAATAATCAATTGGATCCTAGATCTACATGTTCTAATATGATCAGTGGGATAAGGCTGGCTTGTAGGGATAATGTTGGAATTATGATGGATAAGGTTGGATCAGAGTAACAAGGAGATTTATTACTTTTATGCATTTTGCTTTTACCTATTTATCATTTTATGAAATATTGCAATGTGTTATAATGATATTGAATAATGTAATAAAAAGAATGGCGGCTTAAAGCCTTGAGAACTCTGACTTGCTATGACGTACTTGGTACAATATGATATGAAACCACTTGGAGGTGAGTCTCTGAAATCTAATGACAGGTTTATGAGATTAAGTATGAGAAATAATTACTTACATATGATGTTAATGTGTATATGTGTATGTGTGTGTGTGGGGTGGATAAATTCATAGGTTTAGTATGAATCACCTCACTGAGCTCCAAAGTCACTTTTCTATAAACTTTTTTTTTTTCAGATTCTCAAGACATTGCAATCATTCCTCCTATTGAAAAGTAAGCATGAACAGTGATCCAATAGCCATCATGTTTAACACATTCTCCATCACTATTACAAGTCTACTAAGAGTCTATGAGATTAGAGTTTACTACATTATTATTTTGAATTTGGTAGTTTTGAGGTACTCCATGAGGTAGAGATTATTCCCATGGAGCCGCCCAATGTCTTTCTTATGATGGCCTTGGGATGGTTTGACCCATAGCGGTCTACCATCAAACCTTATGTTTTGTTGACTTTTTTGAAAAACTTGTAAATAAAAGGGCTGCATGCTTAGTTATATTAACCTATGCATTTGAAATTGTGATAAGACATAGGTTGATCTAACTTCTTTGATTGCCTTGTTTTATAAGGAAGAACAATTTTGGGAATAACATCCAGATCTTAGGGATGGTGAAAACTATATGTAAACCATAGAACCATGTATCAATCTGGCATGTGCCTATTGGACAATGCCAGTGTAAATTATGAAATATGTTTATTCTCTATGTGCTTGTCCTTCTTTCTATAGTTTATTATCTTTGGAACAACCAATGAGATTCAAGTGCATAATTAAGGAAAATAGAGATGATTATAAATGATAATAAGTGAGAATAGGTTGGTAATTATCAATAAGAGGGTTGATATTCATATTGGTCATGATCAGGATTTTTGGGTCGTGACAAGTATCAATAAGAGGGGGTCTAAATATTCTATTATTTTGTATTTGTGGTTGCATAAAGATATTAATTAAAACCAAGCTATTCCTTAAAGCTTATAATCCATTCCCTGAAATGAATGTAGCAGCATACAAAGAATTTTGATACTCTATTTCATGAAGTAAATGTCTTGTTTATATAAAATTTTGATATCACATAATTTAAAGTTGATGTAATAGTTAATAAAGATTTTGATATTCCATTATTAAACTAAATATGTAGCATATTTTTATACACTAATCTTTAGAGTGAATGTGATGGGAGATTCAGAGTTTTATTCTAAATAAAGCCTAAATAAGTATTTCAATCAAAATTGTTATAATAATATATCTTCCAACTGAAAGTGGAAGAATGATGAAGAGAAATTATGAAAATTGCTCATGTACCTAATGTCTTTTGAGAAATCTTGTTGAAACTTGTGTTCTCTCACACTATGTACAATATTTCTTATATTTGAATTTCATCAATATATACTATGCAATATAAATATAATTTAGACAAAGTTATAGTAGACCAGAAGGTTAATTATTTATTTGATATGATTGGTTAGGCCATTCTAGGTAAATATTGATGCAAAAAGTCATTTAGATTTACACAATTATTTGTTGAAGAACCAAAAAATTTCTTCAATCTAATGAATATAATGGATTACTTTTTCTCAAAATAAAGTACTTATTAAGCTATCATCAGTCAAAGTTGTGAAATCTCAGGTTTTCTATATTATGTGGACCATATAAATGTTTATAATTTTACTGTATGCAATAGGAGATGATCACATATGTTCATTATTAACTTGCAATCTAGAATTTGCAAAATTGCTTGCTCAAGGAATTTGATTAAGGGCACAATTTTCATATTATTAGTTAAGATAATATGTCATGAAAAAGTTGGTAATTTTGTATCATGAATTTTTACTATGTATCATTTAGAATATTGTTGAACATCCTGATGCATGTTCATACATAAAATGATTTTGCAAAATAATTTATTTAGTATCCTAAATTATTAGTTATATAGTTGTTTAAAGAGAACAAGAATTCCTATTTTAAATTATAGGACATACTATTTTACATGTAGTCTGCTTGTACATATCAAGCCAATAAATTATAATTCTCCTTTATAATTGGCTTTGGTCAGAGCCAAAATTTTTATATTGAAAGAATTTTGAATTTACAATATATATTTCTCTCACTCCACTATAATGCACAAAGTTAAGCTTTCATAAGAAGGCTAAAAATATAAGTATGGATATATATTTTATATTCCCAATATTATAGGGAGAAAATATGCAAGTGTAAAAATAATACAATTATTTTGATCCTCACACAAAGTAATACGAACCTGAAGTTCAAAAGATTATTAATTTACAAAATATAGTAACTTAATTGTCAGATAGATTATTGATCCAAAGAGAACAAATAGATATTATACAAATGCTCTAAGTTGGATTGATGTCTCGATTGTAGAATCCATTTATTATATAGCAAACAAGTTTAAAACATGCTTGAAGCATGATAATCCAAATTGGTTTCAAATACAAAAGTCTTGATAAAGAGAATGAGCAAATGAACAAAATCACCTTATTGAGGAATCAAATATTTTTGAAGAAATTTGAGACATAATCAGTAACAAACTTCCTAAAGAAGTTTGGGTACTTGAAATTTGTGAAAATAGAGATATCAATTGATTATGTTTCTAATGCAAAAGGTGGAATAAAGAAGGAAATAATTGTCAAAAACATTTTTCATACAAAGTAGTGCTATATATTATGAAAGATAGTAATGATCTTGAATTCATGATTATTGGATAAAGAGAAAAGATGTAATTTAAATAGAAATGTAAAATTTAATGCAAGGTGAAGAAATAGGCAAAAGGTGTTATGCTAACGAAATACTCAGAAGGCGTAAAGCTAATAAGTTACAAATGTTTAATTGTGCCAAGAAAATGAGAAAATTGAAATTATAAATATAAAGTATGATTTGTAGCACAATAGTTTTTGCAAAGATTTTAATTGGGCATGAGAAATATATATTTGCATGTGATGGGTGCAATATTTTTTGGCAATATATCAAAACATGATATGCATCTAATGGATTTAGTTTCATATTATTACATGTGTGAAAAAAAAATTACAATGATATTTGTATGAAAATCCTTGAAGGATTTAAGATGCCTGAAACATATAATTTGAATTCTCAAGAAATGTATTTAATTAAATTATAAAAATCTTTGTATAGATTAAAGTAATATGGACAAATGTGCTACAATTGTCTTAATGAATATTTATTAAAAGAAGGATATAAAAATGGTCTTATTTGCCTTTGTGTTTTTATAAAGAAACCTAAATTTGAGTTTATTATAATTTTTGTATAAGGTAATTTGAATATTATTAGAACTCTATAAATAGCTTCCAAAGATAATCAAATATTTGAAAATGAAGTTTGAAATAAAAAATCTTGGAAAGATAAAAAAATTTGTCTTAGCCTGTAGATGAAGCATTTAAATAATGGAATATTTGTTCATTAATCAAATTACATTAGCAAGGTCCTAAAATATTTTTACATGGATAAATTACACCCATTGAATACCTTAATAGTTGTCGATCACTTGATATTAATGCAGATCCTTTTTTGACCTCTTGCTAATAACAAAGAATTTTTTGATCCTAAAGTATCATATCTTAGTATAATTGGTGCATCAATGTATCTTGCTAATAATATACATTTTGGTTTAGCTTTTTTAGTAAGTTTATTAGTAAGATATAGTTCTTCTCTAAATAAAAGGCATTGTAATGGAATATATATTTTATTATCATCAAGGAATAAGTGATATGATATTATTTTATTCATATAAGTCTAGATCATAATTAATCAGTTATGTAGATGTAGGATTTTTATCTGATCCACACAAGAATCAATCTCAAATTGGTTATTTACTTCCTATCATAATATTTGAAAAGTTAGTTCATAATATTGGAATCCGTCGACTTAAAGATCTCAAGTGATATTGTTATGAGAGGGAGTAAAAACGCACTCTACTCTTTCCTTCAGTCAAAGTTTTTATCCCATTGAGTTTTTCCGGGTAAAATTTTTAATGAGGCAATATCCCATTACATATTACAAAGAATATCATTTACAAAATGAACATTTAAAGTGGAGTATTATATATATATATATATATTATCTATTAGGTTTTTTCATCAAATCATTGCTAATAAAATCTTTTAAGCAACTAAGATACAAGATTGGCTTTTGTCATTTTAGAGATCTTCATTGACATGAGGGGGAAAAATATATACGCACTGTATTTTTTATTTCACCTAGCTTTTTGTCCCATTAAGTTTTTCTTGACAAGGTTTTTAATGATATAGTTTGCTTAATGAAAGGTGAACATCCAAGGGGGAGTATTATAAATCTATTAAATAATTGATAGTTCACCTTGTCACGAATCCATTTAATAGTTCACCTCATTATGAATCCATTAAATAATGGATAATTCACTTTGTCATGAATTCATTAAATAGTTCACTGTGTTATGAATCCATTAAATAATGTATGATTCACTTTTTTCTCTTTTTACATTCACTCGTAACCTTCTCCTAATACTCTATTATCATACTTAATGTTAGAGTATTTAGTTGTGTGGTTTTTTTTTTTTTTTATGATTCTAAACTTATAAATAGGCTCATGTGTCATTATATATTATGTATAAGAAGTAAAAAGAAAAAAAGAATTATATTTCTTTTTTTATATTCTCTCTATTATAAGTTTCTTCTATTTGATACATTTCTCAATTTTATAACAATATCAAGAACAGTGTAAAATTAATCATCTCAATTGCACAAACACACACTCTCTCTACATGGATCAAAAACATGTCATTCACATTTAAGACTAAATAAATAGAAAACAAATTTCTTTGATATTGACATTTAAAAAAAAATATGAATCAGTGGCATTATTATTTTTTTGAATAAATTGCATTATTATTTACATATAATCTTAATATAAGAAATTGAGTTTAAATTTTATCAATCGCCAATGCAATAAGTTTCACACTATCAAAATGAATAAGAAGAAGACAAGACATTAAAAAAGAAATAATAAGTAAAATTTTTTTATCAATAATAAGAGAATTTTGATAATTTCAAATCCAAGACACTAATAAAAAAATTAAAAAAATCAAATATTACTATAAGGCGGATTAGTATTGTAATTGTTTGTTACTATATTACCTTTTACTGTAACTCCAGAAAAACAGAATTTGCAAAGTAAATACTTATCATTCACTTGCAGACCAAAAATTGAGGTCTTTTCTATAACACATAAAATGGAATTTCATTAAAATTCCAAAATAGAGAGAGAAATAAAAATAGAAACCAGTTGAGCTCAATCTACCGACAGTCCAAAGCTACAGGCCGATCATTTTAAAGCAAATTGAGCTAGGTATTTGGTAACCCGTTTAAAAACGGGTATCAATGGGGCAGACTTGTGCGGATGTGGACTGGTCCATAGCTAGTTCTTTATTAATTATTATTATTATTTTTAAATTATATCTTATTTTTAAATATCTATTATTCAAAATTTTTTTGAAAAAAGATAGAAAAATATAATTAATAAAATTAATATATATTAAATACATCACATAATATAAATAAAATACAAATGAGATACAAATTAATAATTATAATTAAAAAAAGGAATTGCCTGTTGACCACAAGTCTATTAATTCGTTTAAAAGAGAGCTTAAATAAATCATAGATTGACTAATCCATTTAGGGTCGATTTACATGAATTTCGATCCGATCCATCTGTTTATCATCCACCTCGTAGCATATCCCCGATATTCAATGCACCACATTTAGAAAACCCAATACAAGAAAAGTATTTGTTCTAGGGTCTATACTCTACTCCAGAAGAATGCGGGAACGGTCTATCAACCCCATCCCTCTGGTGAACTTCTCCCTTTAACCCCTCCTTTTTTCACTTTTTACTCTTTTACCCAAAATAATGAAATAAAAAACAAAAACACACCGCAAAAAAACCATCCCATCCCTTAAATAAATAAATAAAAAATACTCCAGATAAAGAGATAAAGAAATAATAGCCTGAGTGGGTCTCACGCCTATCTATATTTTCAGAGATCTTAATATCAGTTGTGAGTAATTGAAAATTTATAGTTTACTGTTTAAAAGTAAAAGTAGCCGCTAGAACGTATACATGTAATTTCTATAACAACTTTTTAGAAATCTTCCTAATGTTATAACAGTAATAGCATTCATTCTCACTTAATTACTATATAATAAATATCTTCAGAGTAAGTGAGAAAATTTTTTAATTTTTTAATTTTTTTTAATTCTAATTCAAATCATAGATAAAACTTCTAATGTTTTAACCCTCTTTTAATTTAAAATATTTTATTTTAATTTGTAGATAATGTTTATATAAAAATTTAAATCTTCACATTATCTTTAAATATTCAATACTAAATTTGATATTTCATCATTTTCTTTTTTGAAATTTTTATAACTTTTGAGCACTTGCCATAATTTCAATTTAAAATATTTCTGAAATTTCATAAAAATATTTCTAAAATGTATATATATATATTTAAAAATAATATATAAATTATGACATCTATATATAAATACAGTAAAAAATAATTTGGGGTATACATGAACTCTTATTAATTAAATTATTAAAATTTTCAATGTGGAGTACTTAATTTAAATTTTTAAACAAAATAATTTATATATAAATTCACATAAATATCAATACATTAAGAAAATATTTTTGAAAAGATAAAAAATTCAAATGATAAATTTGAAATAATAATGTAACAACTTTCTCAATATGTCACAAAAATCATTGTTAATAGATTGAAACCCATGATGTCTTAGTGAATTTCTCCTTTCCAGTTGAGTTTTGTGCTTGATCACTGCATCCAGGACAATATTGTCATCAATTAAGAAATAATTTATTCCATGAGGAAGATGAGACGCAAAAGGTTTTTTTTTTCTCTATCAAAGTTAACTTAGAGAAGGCTTATGACAAGCTCAATTGGGACTTTACCAGAGAAGTTCTTATGGAGGTCAGATTAGAAGAAAGGTTGATTGAGCTCATTATGAGATGTATTTCTTCTATTACTTTTAATATGTTATGGAATAGTAGTAAAACTAAAGACTTCCATCCTTCCATAGGTTTGAGACAAGATGATATGCTATTTCCTTACATTTTTGTATTGTGCATGGATAAATTGTCACATATTATTAGTGATGTAGTCTCTAATAAAAATTGGATTCCTTTAAAAGCTAGTAGAAGAGGGCTTGGTATCTTGTATTTAATGTTTATTGATAGCCTTATTCTCTTTGGTGAAGCAATTGAAAATTAAATTGATATTGTGATGGAGTGTCTAAATTACTTTTCTAATGCTTCTAGTCGAAAGGTGAATCAATCTAAAACCAAAATTTTTTTCTCAAGGAATTTAAAACAAGAAATGAAATAGAAAATTATATCCAAATGTGGTTTTTGTTCAACTGAGGACTTGGGTTTCTATATGGATATTGCTTTTTTACATGAAAGATTCACTATGAACATTTTTAGCCATAGAGTGAAAAAAGTGCAAGATAAGCTCATTGGTTGGAAGGCAAAGTGTTTGTCCATGGCTAATAGAGTAACTTTGGCAAAGTCAATTATAAGGTCACTCCTTATTTATACAATGTAGGTTGCTCACATTCCTTCTATCACTCTGACTGAGATACCTTTTGTCATCCTAAAGATATTGATGGCTTGAGCTTTAGAAATTTACATGATATGAATAATGCATGTTTGATCAAGGTAGCTTGGAAAATTTTGAATGATTCTACTGACTTGTGGATCCAAGTGATGGAAGGCAAATACAAGAGAAATGATGATTGGCCTAGTCATATTGTTATAAAAAATTCAAACTCTATTTTCTGGAAGAATATGAAGAATGTTTAGTAATTCGTTCTAGATGGGACCTCTTGGAGTACTAGGATAGTGATTTGGTCTCCTTTTGGAATGATAAATGACTTGATAATTTATGTCTCAAGGATATGACTTTTGTCCTATGTCCTCTACTTTAGGTGATAAAAAAGCCTTTTCTTTTCTTGATAATGATGTCTAGTGGGACTTAATTACTATTGGCTAGTGGCTCTCCCTCGACATAATTTTGAGGATTATTGTTCATCCTCCTTTGTCTTCTTTTAATGGGCCTGATATTCTTCATTAGGCAAGAAATGACCAAGGCTTATATAAAGGCCAGTAAGGCTTAAAAGTTGTTGCAGAGACCATATGCCCATGATGGTATTAGAATTTAGGCTAAAATATAGAGGTGGAGTGGTCTCCAGTGAATACATATGTTCTTGTGGCAATACTATAATCATGGAATTCTTAGTAATGTGGAACAACATAATGTGGAATGACATAAGAGGAACCTGGGAAATCCTATTTGCATTGGTTGTCATGGCTTTTATGAAGATCAGATGCATGCCATAAGAGACTATGTAGTGCCTAGACAAGTTTGGCTCACTCTTGTATCAAATAAATATAAAAACTCCTTTTTTATGATGGAGTGGGAAAAGTGGGTTGATAAGAACTTGTTTTTTCAAATGGGAAAAGTTCTGGATTTAGAATGACTTATTATTTGGGGTATTACAGTTTGGTTTTTATGGAAGTGGTGTAATTAGAGAACTTTCTCTCCAACCTTTACTTTTTCTCTTAATCCATCCTTTATCATTTTGTAGTTTATGAATGATATTAAGGATGCTAATAGTGTTCTGGTTGTTTTACATCCCCATCCAAGTACTTTTTCTTTGGAAGTCAGCTGGAGACCTCATTTGAATGGGTGGGTTAAAGTAAACATTGATGGAACTTCAAAAAATAATTCTGGAGTTTTGAGATGTGGGGGTCTCATTTGAAATAAGAGTGGAGGTTGGGTTGGGTGGTTTTATCCATAATTTGGGGATATGTAGTTCTTTTATGGCTAAATTATGGGGTGTGCTACGTGGTCTTCAATTGGCTTGGGACTTTGGCTTCAAGAAAGTCATATTGGAGTCAGATTTGAAGGTCTGTATTGACTTATTGCAAAGGAATAACATGTTTATAAAGTACAAATCTCTCCACAATCAATGTCTAAAGTTTTTAACTCAAAATTGGGAGGTTTCAATTGTTTATACCTATCAAGAGGGTAACAAATATGCTGATTGGTTAGCCTCTCATAACCTGTCCCATGACTTAGGTTTCTATTTTATGAATACTGCTGCTTTGGACATATGCAATCTTTTGTTTGTTGATGTCATTGAGGTCTTTACCTCAAGAATAGTTAGTTCCTAGTTTTGGTTTTTATTTAGGATTTGTCCCTTCCAATTACAATAAAGTAAAATAAAATAAAATATCTGATCAACTTAATCAAATAACTTAAATATTTCAAATTAATTAAAAGTTATTTATCAAACATTCTTACAATTATCTAATAGATAAAAATATGACGATGATTTGCATATGTTTGAATATATTATAATTTAGAATCTAAATCTGTATTATAAATTATTATCAAATAAATTCAATCCATTCACATATCGCACAAGCTATAAACTAGTTCTTCTTTTCTTGCCACCTATCCACGCTATTCTCACAATTGAGATTGATTTTCACGATGCCATGTGTCCTCCTCAATTGCTTCTCACACAACAATTCTTTCACACTAATAAAAAAAATTCAAATTTTGAATATGAAAGCATTAAAAAAATTAAATTTATCGTATCATTAAATGTTGTAATTAAAAACATTAAATTTTGACACAACAATTCTTTCTCATTGATAAAAAAATTTAAATTTTAAATATTAAAAAGTATAAAAAAAATTAAATTTATTGTATCATTAAATGTTATAATTAAAAAATATTAAATTCTGCCACAGCTATTCCCTCTTACTGTTCAAAAATTCAAACTTTGAATATTAAAAAGTATTAAAAAAATTAAATTTATTGTATCCATGGATGTTGTAAGCATGGCTTTGGTTTACCAACCAGTTTTAACTAATTTCATAAAATAATAATAATAATATATTTATTGATTAATAGATTAATTAATTTCACACAATTAAAGAAAATATTAATTAGATTGAATAAATTTGATTGATTTTTTTCCGTAACTTCACATATATTGTAAAGAAGAAAATGATAATAGGCAACTCTCTCCTAAGCCATTGCAATTGTACGCCAAGTCAGCTGCATTGTAACAGGTCTATTTTGCATTAGAGCAATAAATTTTTTTGTGGTCTTCTCATTGGAGTGTCAAAGTAACAGAAGAAACATTTTAAGCTAGAACATTACCATAAGTACAGTATGGCAGCCAATTCATTTGTTCTTTGGGAAATAGGCATCCAACTAATTATCTATATATAAACACTTAGAAAGAGAGACTAAGCATGTTTGCGAGTTAAGAACTCACATCTTAATAGTATGCTGGAAATAGCTCTTGGGTAGTGTTAGGTCCCAAAATTAAAAAAAAAAAAAATTAAATTGAATTGCGGAAAATCGGATCTTGCCTTTTAGATCATTGAATATATTTTTGGATTCTTTTGAATGAGTTGCACAGCTATATTGGTTTCTTTGACAAATTCAAGAGAAAGATGATAAAGATAAATATTGTAGTAGACTAGCTTAAGATTAGGATGAATTAGCTCACAAAATGAATTAGCAATGCAGTAGAAATAATAATGCAATAATGAATATTGTAGAAACTAGAAAATAATTGTGCAATAAAAATAAAGATCAAGAGACAGATTTTTATAGTGGTTCAACATGAATTGAAACCGTAATTCAAGTCTACTCCACTTGATCTTTCATCAACCGAAAGACCACTTCAATTAATGAAAAACATCAAGATTTAACTAGGCTCCTGAACTATCAGCTTTACAGCAAGACTTTACAGGCTTCTTGCTAACCTAGAAGATTTAAACTGGGCTTTTCCAAACCTAAACATATACATAAGATTTAAACAGGAGTCTTGCCAACCTAGAAGACTTAAACTGGGCTCTTCCAAACCTAAAAATCAATTTCTAACACCAGAAATCTAAAAGAAAATAATATATATAAAGGTGAGAATACAAAACTAGATTTGAGATGAAAATCTCAAATAGAACTATATGAATCTTCAACAATAAAGCAGTAGGATTTTTGAATCAATCCAAATAAAAAATGTAGAGGTAAGAGAGATAAGAGAATAGTTTTTCGTACTTGAATAATGAAGAAAAACTGTGAATAATCGTTTATATAGAAAAGGCAGTTGGACTGTTGCAACTACTGTAACTGTCTGTAATAGAAAAACAAATTTTCAGTTGCTACATCGATTACAACATTAATTCAGGATGTTATAACTAATGCATCTGTGTGGTAATCAAAGTACAGTCTGTTGTTCACAGCATTCGCATCGATTACAACATTGAAGTAGCCATTTTTCCTAACTTTCGGTAAAACAATTTGTTCTTTATGCATCGATTACAGCATTAATGCATACATAAATCTGTATTTCATGCATTGATTACAACATCGATTTATGAAGTAAAAAAATAATTTTTTATAGCTTTCGCATCAATTACAGCATTAATGCATAAATTGATTCATGAAGTAAAAAATAGTTTTTTATAGCTTTCTTCAAGTGGTTTAAAAACTACCTCATTTTGAAAAAGCATTTTAAGAAAAA
>JANHAO010016325.1:0-14417 GCA_026873985.1 Saraca asoca | reverse complement strand
CCACCATCACATTAGGCATTCTTTACTTAAAGTCAGTCTATTAGTTATATGGGCCACTACAGATTATTAAAATAATCTAACAAAAATATTTTAAAAAATTTTCACCCACAACATTCCAATATAGTTAAAAAATGATTTATTATATTCTTTTAGTTTGGAATTATGTTTTTGGATTGAATTATAGGGTTTGAAATTGTTTTAAATGGTTTTAAATGATTTTTCAAAACTTGTTTTCAATATTCAGGCCTACAATTTGAATTAGACCATTTACATTACATTCGCGATTATGATTGCAAGAAGAGGGCAACTAAAGTTTGTCTGGTGATTCAAATTAGAGGTTTACACATGATTTTATGATTTTGATTGCTAGCCTTTCAAGATTGGTGGAAACTTTGCAATTTAGGGTGATTCAAAATGGT
This sequence comes from Saraca asoca, assembly GCA_026873985.1. NCBI lineage: Eukaryota > Viridiplantae > Streptophyta > Magnoliopsida > Fabales > Fabaceae > Saraca > Saraca asoca. The sequence goes on along the minus strand of JANHAO010016325.1, from coordinate 13,998 downwards.
ATTTGCACTATTTTTTTTTATGATTCAAATCGAAGCCTTCATAACTAAATTTCATGATTTTGATTGGAACTTTAAACTAATTTTTGTGATTCTTATTGGAATTCTTATTAGAAATTCAAAATTTGAATATGTGATTTTAATCACAAGGGTTATATTTCCAAATAATGGTCATTTTACTTTATGTAGTGTTCACTTGATATAAATACCTATTTTACACTTTTTTTAAGTGTGAAACCCAAACTTCCAAGAGGCAAACATTATTCAATTTATCTGTTCTTCAATTCTTTGCTTCATCTCTTCAATTTGAGCTAAGTTTGAGTGAATCTATTCCTCTAGTGCTTCAATTTGTAATTTGAATTGTTGAGTTCTTGAAATTTCTCCTTGTTTTTTTTTTTCACTTCAAGCACTATCAGGTTCCTTCGGATTAGCCATACCTAAGATAGAAGATTAGTTGAGCATTTACTTTTTGTTCTTTGAGCGAGGTTCCCAAAGGTTTGCAATTATAGTTGAGCAATCGTTATAACAGCTTTTCTAAGTGCCCATCTAAACTTGGAGAGATTGTTATTTTAGTGCATTCGAGCTTGGTTGAGAACTTGGAAATGGATGTACACCTTGGAGATGAATTTTCAAGGGGGAACTACTATAAATGTGCATTTGAATCTCTCTATCCTTACTCTTTTACATTCTACACTTTATTTTGTTATGATTCACTAGTTCTTGGTAAATTTGGATAGTTGATTTATGATTCACTATTTCTTGGTAAATTTGGATAGTTGATCTTATGAATATTGTTTCTCTAAATTTATTGTATGATTTGCTCATTTCATGTTTCCAAGTAATTTTAGTAGTCTTCCAAAAACTGAAAAAGAGTTTTCAGAAAAATGTTTTTAAATTTGTAAAATACTAAAACCAATTCACTCCCTCTTGGTCAAATTTGTGGGTGCAATCGGCATAACTGTAAAGCTATTGGTATCAAGGTGTAACTCCGCCAAGAGGATCCTATGGATTCAAATGGTTATAGCATTCTACCAGAGTGTCCTCCATTGAACAAGCCTCCAGGGTTCAATGGTCAACACTATACTTATTGGAAACAAAAAAAGAAATTTATTAAAGCTATAGATATTGATATGTGGAAAATAGTAGAAGATGGATACAATCTTTCGACAAAGATTAAAAATAATATAAACATTTTGAAACTAAGAAGCAATTGGAGTGAAGATGAGAAAAAGAAGCATTTTTTTTGTTTCTAAAGTCAAATGGATTTTATCCAATTCTAAAGTCAAATGGATTTTATCCAATTCTCTATGGCCAAATAAGTATGAGAGCATATCAAACTGTTCGACTACTAATGACATTGGGATACACCCAAAATGACTCATGTTGGCACAATCCAAGTTAAAGCTTCAAAGCTTTACAAAAAAAAAATGTTGATTTTTTATGGAAACTTTTGTCGAAAATTAAAGAAAATACATAAGAAATACCAATTTTTGACATATTTTGGTCATTGGTCAATAACCATCGTTAGAAATATTTTTCCGACAAATTTTGAGGCAACGATTTTTTTCAAATATATTTTTTTCTCTTTTATTGGTAAAAAATCCATCAGTAATTTGTCAAAGAATTCATAAAAAAAATGCATTGAAAATCCATTAGAAAAAATATAATTTTTTTTAAAAAAAATTGGATTAATATAATCTTCTAAAATTTTATTTTTAATTTTCTATTAAAATAATTTTAATTATTAATAAGATTAATTTTAATTCTTTAATTCTAATTTCTAAAAATTAAAATTTAATTTATAATTAAAAATTAAAATACAATGTACATGAATAGTTGTGAATATATAAAATAAGCAAATAATTCATGAATTATATTATTAAAATCAATGAGATATGAAACATATTATTCAAATAAAAACATAAAATATAACTAGAATCCAATATCAGAGAAGAACTAATCATTAGTCTCTTGATTCTGAGTAGCATCCTATTTCTGTTGTTGTTGTTGTTACAATTGCTACTATAGGTCTATACTAGGTTGTATAGAACCTTTAATTGGTGGTGGTCGAACTGTTGGCTGCTGAGGTGATGGTGGATAGATGTAGCCAGGAGGTGGCTAGTAGTAGGTAGAGATTGATGGTAGCCATAAAGTAAAGGAGGATAAGGCAAATGCTAGCTATACTATTGCTGTTGCTAAGTCTGCATAAGGTGCTCCATCTGAGCAAAAATAACCTACATCTATTGCTACATCTCAGCCATAATGCACATGATCTGGTCCAGCACATCATGTGACACACTCTCAGTGTGAGATGCAACGGCTAATGCAGTGACGGATGCAGTTGTCCCTATGGTGGCCTCAAACTCCAACCCTATAAACCTACCCTTTCTTAGTCTCCTCGATAGTGTTCACCCATAAATCACAATCAGATGGCCTTATCACATCATTAGCCATCTCTTTAGAGCTCTTAGGACCTCTATGTGCTTGAGTCTACACCAAGTCCTCCTTTCTTTTGTTGAAATTCTTCTACAAATTAAAATAATTAATTATTTGATATTATAAATGTAATATTTTTTACTACTAAATATACAATACCTTAATAACAAAAATGTGAGTTAAGAGAAGCTGCTTACATACAGCTTAAGGTGAGACCCACTGGCCAGCCTACTGGGTGTGGGTATGGTGGAATAAGCTATCCACAGATAGCTTGGCCCCAGTCTTAGCTATCTACAAAATATGAAAAATTTTATTGACAATATAGATTGTGGTATGAATGTAACAACAACAAGATAAATGATATAAATAACATTAAGTTAAAATAATGTTACCATATGTAGCCGATGTTCTGATATGTAGATGGGTAGATTAATGTGCAAGGAGGAACCCTATCTAGTTGCATCGGAGGCCTTATTCCTCTTATTTTGCTCGAACTTGGACTTGAATTTAGGGACTTCTCTGCACTTGAGAAGCTTTTCCCACTTCTTATCCTTGATCCAATCAGGTTGAGAGGGTCTCTTCTTCTGCACCTCATCCATCATGTAACCCTTGTGGTTAAAGTTTTCCCAATTGTCCTTTTCGTAAGAAAGGTTCCATTTCCAATACTTCAATAATTAAAAAACAAGGAAAGCATCAAATAGTTGGAGAACAATTTAAACAAAATAAATTTAAATTTTAAACAAAGTTTTGAAACTTTACCCTAAACTCTGCACATAGCATAATACTCCTCTATGTAGGCCATACACTCTCATACTTACTCATGATGATTTAGTGTATGTGCGCATTGGCTTGTGGCTCAGGCAAAATCTAATTAACAAATAAATATAAATATAATTAAGAAATTAAAAAATAAATTCATGTAAAAAAATAAAATTCATAATAAAAAATAAATACCCTATCTTATATGGCATAATGGTCTCCCCAAGACCAAGTTTGGCACCTCAGGGAGTAGAGGATGTTTAGAGGAAGAAGACCCTCCTGAAGATGGAGGCATCATCTATGATGGTATCTTAGTAGTCTTTGGGGATGAATCCTGCAATTGCAATTGCATTTTCATTGACGTCTGTGTAGGTGGCTCCATCTGGCTAGATGTAGGTCACAGTGTGGGCATGAAAGTGTAGTTAGGAGGAATGACAGTTGAAAGGCTCAGCTAGTAATTGCAGGCGAACTGCTACCAAGGGAATCATAGGGGGAATGTCATCGCCATAATCGTTATCCTCTATCTCCTCATTTAATAGCCCTATGGCTTGTCATCTAAAAATATTCACATATGACATAATTAGAAAATAATCATATATATTTAAATATGAATAAAGTAATTTAGCACTCATATATATAGGCAACAAATTAACATGTCACACATCGAATAATAGTATCATTCATTTAATTTCTCCTTTGCATCTTCATCAACATCATCATCTTCATCAATGTCTGTAATATCCTAAATTTTCTAAAATGAATTTTTATAACAAAATGACTTTTCAAAAAATTCTAGAAAGGGTAATTTTGAAAAGTTTAAGAATTTGAAACTATAAATTTTGGGATATGAAGAGCTTAGACATAGTGGAAAAAGATTTTACAAATAATAGGAATCTTCAAAAAGTAGAAGTTGTCAATTCAAATGCTTATGGAATAAAATTTGTATTTTTAGAATTCAATATTTGAAAAAACTTCAGAAAGATTGAAATTAGGGTTATGAGTATCTAGTGAGTGTAAACTTATAGTCATTATAAAGATAATTAATTTAACTAAATTTTGTCAAAATCTCACTATCTCTGACACTCGGTGAGTATGTTAATTGTGGACTCGAAATTGAGGAAATAAGAAAAATGGCTTAAGACAAGATGAGTTTAAAAGGGGAAGTTGACTTAAATTTTCTTCTTTTTCCATTTTTGCCTTCCCAAAGTTAGTTCCTTCTCTTCCTTTTAAGCCATATCTAGTTGTTTCATGCAGCTCATTGGCTTCTTCTCTAAGTTATTAATTTTTGAAATCTGCTATCAGTATTCACATCATTATTCAACCTATAAATCAAGCTGATTTTTTATGGTGTTTTAGAGCTTAAATATACTAGATATAGCTTGTTTTTGTTAAATAGAATCATAATCTAATCATATTTGATTAGTTGAAGAGGAAAAATTGTTGAAAAATATGAAAAGCTAATAAACTCTTCTTTTGTATTCTTGAAGAATATTGAAGATCTTTGTGAGATCTATTTAATTTGTTTATTTCCAATTGTTGAAGTGAGTAATTCTTACTTTTCTTCTAAATTATAATGTGTTTATTGCTTTTGATCTATTGAATGATAGTACAAGTTGAAGAAAATGGATACTTATGATTTTGAGGCAAAGTTTAAGTTTGAGTAAATTTGATGATAGAATGGTTAGTATTCTGTTGAAATAGCAGAGTCTTATGCATGATTAAGCACTCAAAATATGTTGTGTTGAATTCCTATGATGTAGCGTAGAGTTGGAAGTTGTTTTCCTTTATTTTTTTACTACTGTCTTGCCATTCCTACTTGTACAAGTAGAATCACGAGTGTGATTGTGAACCCAGAAACTGAAGGTTGAGTAGAATCATGAGCATGATTGTGAACCCAGAAATTGAAGGTTGAGTAGAATCCTAAGCATGATAGCAAGCCTAGAAACTAAAGGATGAGTAGCATTGTGAGTAAAATCGCGAGGACTTCCTGAAAAGTTGCACATTTTGGTGAGAAAACTCATATTTTCAACTGAATTTTCATGATTTTACTTGAATTTCAAACTTGATTCTTATTGTAATTTTGATCACACCTTTTGAATTTTTTCACTCTTTTCAGTTCAAACTTCTTTCTGTCTAAGAACTCTCTTGAATTCCTTCAGTCTAAACTTAATTGAAATGTAACTAAATTGAATATAATGGATAAATATAGTGGATAAGAAGTCTTAAATGAGTAACTTCTAAATTAATAGTGCACAACCTAGTAATTGTTTATATGTCAAGGTTATGGAAGCAATATAGATAACCCTAAAAAATAGTAAGATTGGGAATATGTGCTTGTAATGGTAATGAAATGTTATCTACATGTTGATATTATGAAACAAACATGATATTTGGTATGTTGACATGACAATGAATATATGTGGTTATAATGTGAAGGAATGAGGTCCACATGATTAAAGGATGCTGTTTGTTGGAAAATTCCTTAAGAGTTGGCATATGATATATATGATGACTATGATTAGTGCTATACAATGATAACAACATGAGATACATGAGGATGATGAAACATGAATAAATGATATCATGATAATATGACGAGAAACATGTGATTGTGATGTTGATAGAAAATGAAACATGTGATATGATAGTGATGATTAATAATGCTATTGAGATACTTGAAAAACAAAATTTTCCTATGAGACATGGGATGACAAATGATGAGAATGAAATGAGAAATGATGAGATTGATGGGATGGGATATATGAACTAGATCCTAGATTTGTTGTTCCAATATGGTGGAGGAGCATAAGGCGGGTGTTAGAGGAAAAAGGTTAGGACAAGTGGGTTATGGCTGGATCAAAGTAAAAAGGAGATTTCCGTTGCTATTCTTTTATTGGATTATTTATTGAAATTGTTATTTTGAGTACATTTAAATGTGATAAAATATGACTTGATTATGTGACATGGTTATTAATGGCTTGAAGCTGTGTGAAAATTATGATTTGTAACTATTATTCTAAGGAATCCTGAGGAAGATTTAGTGTGACATGATAATATGATTTAAAATCATGTAAAGACTGATTCTTGTGAAATGCTAGAACACATTATGGTATTATGATCTAAACTTATAATGATTAATGAGGATGGCATGAGGTCATGAGAAAATCATGATTCTTTATAATATGATAATTAAAATGTATTATGATATTACTCAAAGGTTAATTACCTGAGTCTTTACGATGTGTTGGATAATTCTGGCATGAGTTATGCTTTATGAAGATATGATGTATATGTGTTTAGTTAAATGTTGATGAATTCATAAGTTAGGTACGGATTTATCTCACTGAGCCTCAGACTCACTTTTCGATGGATTATTTTTTAGATTATCTAGAAATTGCTATTAGCTCACCTTTGAAACGTAAGGATGGGCATTAACTTCATAGAAGTCACTGTTGTAAATACCACTATAATAGAGAGTCCTTTAGAAGTGCATGTATATTATAAACTTATTGAACGAAAGTCTAAACAAGGCATGTGCCATGGTTATCGTGCCTTTGTACATTATAAAAATATATTTATATATTAATGTTTCTTTCTTCATTTATAAGTATTCCCGTATTAACCATTTGGGTTTAAGTATATGAGAATAGAAAATATTAAAACAAGTATGAATAAAAATGAATAATAGAGATAGGTTAAAGGCTATTAATTATCAATCAAGGATTAATATTCATGCTAGTTATGACTAAGAGTTTGGGTTGTGACAACATCGCCCTCTTGTTCTACATCTATTAACCTATCCACCTCCTTGTATCCACCATTTTCATCATACAAGCTAACAATTGAATCATCTACTGGAATCAATTAAGGTGCATATGACATATGATCATCCTAGTAAGTATGTTTTATTGTGTGTTTATCCTTGACTATTCTATGAGGTTTGGTCTTTATAACAACCTACCAACCTTGTGTATCTCTCTTTATTTGTGGGTATGTTGCATGATACACTTATGTAGCTTGTTATGTAATGATGAAGGGATCATACTTGGCTTATCATCTTGCATGTTTGATTTCAAGAATTGGGGTTGCACTCTTATACTACAACCTAACACAGGATCAAACCACTTATAGTGGAAAAGCACCACCCTTTTGATTGGCAATCCTGGATCTCAAGTTGTTCAATCACTTTAAGAATGCCATAGAAGTCTTTTTTGCCTATTGTGACATTCCTTGTGTCCTTCACACATATACTCCACTATTAATATTTTTTTTCCTTTGACTCCATTGTTGTGTGTGAAACTTATACCTATTGACAAAATACGTTAAAATTGCTAATTATTTTTTCCCTTGACTTCATTATTTGGCTTGACGGAAGCTACGGGAATTGAGACAGACAAGATTAGTTCAGGACCCTATGAAGATGTTTATGATGATCATGTTGGATATAGGGGATTTGATTGGAAAGGATACACTATTTTTGTTCATGGAGGGTCTATCATGAGAAGCTGCCATGAAACTCCAAAAGAGGAGAGTCAAAATCCTTATGGAAGTGGTGACCATAGCTAAACGCTTGTCCAATTACGACATTAGCTTTCCTCGAATGAAGTCCCACAAGGGGTCTCAAACACTGTTAATGCTAGCCAATCAAGCAAGGGTGGCAATTCCAAAAGTAGGAGAAAAGGTAATGGAGTGCCATCCCACTTGCAAGTTTTAAGATCATCTCGAACATCTATAAACAAAGGGATGTCTAGGACCCTAGCTTGTTTCTTATGCAAAGGGTCTCATAAAGTGGTTAAGTGTCAATAAAAGGTTGCCTCTAATGCATTACAAGCCAAACATCAAGAGGAAGTAGAATAAGGTGATGAGGGTGGTGATGAATGTTTTGATAGAGAGGAAAAGTTTTGCACTGGGATTAGTGCAATCCAATTTTTAGACTCTTAAGAGTAATGAGATAGTGATAAAGTATGGTAGATCTGATCCTTACCGAGGATCTACTCACACAAAAAGCTATGTAGATTCGAGGGTACCACCCTGCACAGGAGCAAAAGAGGTAGTGGATAAGGTGCATCAAGAAAGATATACAAAATAGGCAAATCCTTCTAAGGAGGAGTCTATCGAGAAGATGGACGGCGTAGTGTGTTTGAGGATTAGTTGCCTAATATATACATTTTTATTATATCTAATTATGAAGTTCTTGCATGCAGAACCATTCACTTAGTCGTAGCGATCAACTTGTGGCAATAACTCACATTGCTTTGAGAGTGTTGGAGTTTAGTCATAAGTGGAGCTTGTGGCAGTAACCTTTGAGAGCACGGGTGTGCGGAAAGCTAGAAGAAGATTGACAAATAAATCTTTGTTCAACCTTATTGGTAGTGGTAGGGGGATACCATTAAGTTATCATGTTTGAGTGATTGTGGAGGCACCAGCTAGGTATCAAGTCCATGCTCAAGGAGTGGTGTTATTGGAGTAGTAGAGTACATAGTGAAGTATGATGAAAAGTCAAAAAACCAATCGATGAGACTTGTGAACAAGGTATGGGACTTGTAAGCATGCCATGTTTTGTCTGCAAGAGGTGATACTTATACCTAAACAATTCATGAGACTTGCGTTTCTCACATTGATAGTATAGGACATTGGATGAAAGATCAGTTGCTAGTAGGCACAACCCAAATGCCAAGTTACTACTCAATTACAAAGACAATCAACTCGAGAGTTATGAAAATAGCTCATTTTCATTGTCAACAACAAGTCAGAGAGACAAGTAGAAGAAAGCCTAAGAAGAGTTGAAGAAGCGCAAATTGAAGACTTTCAGAGAGTAGTGTTAGGTTGAAGTGTTTAAGACAAAACATTGGTGACATGTAAAGAGACAAGTAGAGAAGAAGTGAAGGGAGGAGCTCGAGGGAAGCGGATTGAAGATTCCATCAATGTTGTGTCAGATTGAGTCGTTAATAAGGCATCGATGTTTTCAAGTTGAGGAAAATATCACAATTTGGGACTTGTGACCACATTTGATAGGTAAATGTGCTCAGATTTAGACAAAACTTGGCATAAAAATCAAGCATAAAGAGAAGATTATGTGGAACAAATTTGAGGGAAAATGCTCGCATAGATTATTTTTTGGATTTTTCCCCATTTTGAGGATATTTATGTAATTTTGACTAAAGTAACTTATCTAGTGCAAGTAGATAAGCACATGGTAGTGATCCTTGGATTTTATCTTCACATCAATATGTTATGGTGCATTAGAAACCTTAGGAGTTAAGAGAAAAGTCCTTATTTCAACAGGGAAAAAGTATGTCTACTTCTATCATTTGGACTTTTGCTTAGAATGCTCTTTAGGGGGGAGTGCTTGGTGATCCAAGGTGGGCATCGAGGCACTTGTCTAGAGGATCGAGTGTGTGACCTTAAGCCTTTCCTACACACTTGGGAGTTTGTATCAAGGCTTTTTAAATGTGAATAAAGAAGTAACCCTTCTTCAATCGAAATATTGTCCCACAAAATTTAGTTACTTTTGGTTGCATTCATTCACATTTGTTCAAATTGCATGAACACATCATGATTGTCTATATCAATGACTTGGTTGCCTTTATATGTGATTTGGTTGCTTTGTGCTATGAAATTTGTGCTTATGGTTGACTAAATGTGCTATAAATTATGGGTGTTACTCGTTATTTTTGAAACTTAGATGGTGTATGACTAATTGGTTGGCTTATTCTTAGGTACTAATTGATTAAGTGTCGAGGGAAGAGTCTAAGCACTATTTGTTCTAACAATCGAGCTACTAAACCATGACACTAGGGGACTATCAACCATGATGGTGAATGTATCAGCCATAATTTCCATTAGATTATTATTCATCTTACTTGTTTGATGTGGAATTGGCAACTATATCTTGAGTATCTGAAGAAAAAAAAAACTATCCATAGAATAATAAGTTTGGGGCTTAGTGAGATAGATGCATGCCAAACGTATGAATTCATCATATAACAAGAAATATATATTTGTATATATATACATGTATCCATTTCACAATCATATGGTCAGTTCTCATATCATTTCCATAAAGGATTATAGAGTATTCAGAGACTTACTTCTGAGGAAATTCACATTATGTATTTTTCATCACCCTAGGCCACTCTAAGCCAATTCTGGGCTCTCATAGCCATATATCAACATTCCAAATTCATCATATATTTTAATTTCGTGATAGCATATTTCAAGATTTCATGTAATATGAATATAAGTCACGCAGTACACAACCATAGATCACTTGAAATCCTCCTTGTTACTCTAATCTAGCCTTATGCCTCACAAACCTAACCTTATCCCACTTTCCATATTAGAACGAGTGGATCCAAGATCCAGTTCATCATTTATCCACCATGACCCATCATTTATATATCAAGCCTTAAGGGCCATCGGGTAATTAATTATCACACTTCCATAAAGGACATCACAACAATTCCATATGGATATCTGTCATCATTATTCACAACATGGTGAAACATTCCAAGTCTTGTGTACATAACAAGCTTTACACCATATAATCACTTATAATGATTATGATTTGATCAACAATCACAATATCACAACATCATATGTTAGTTAATATCTCGTGCATGTTATCAAACTTTATATGATAATACTACTCATAGCAAATCACATTTCCACAATCATAGTTATTCATCATTATTATCATACCTTCTTATCTAAAGATTGCCTTAGTTTATGGACTCTTTAATTAGGTAGTTTTATGTGCATAATATTAATTTGATTCCTTGATATTAGCTTGTGAATTACATTTTTATAGTCTCTTATTTATTTTGTTTGCATTGTTTGGGTTCATCATGAGAGTAGCTTGAAGAATTAAGATTAAGGTTAAGAAGAAGTAAATATTGCTTGAATAATGTAAAATTTATTGAAAGTGCAATTAGAATTGCAATTAGGATCGTTGAAGAAAAATGAGCATGATCACAATTAGAATTGGAAAACTTATTTGTGAAAAGTTCAATTCAACTTTTGGGAAGCCTAATTTCAAATGCAATTAGAATTGCAATTAGGATCAAGAAATAGGGTAGGTATGGATGATTCAAAGTGTGCAACTCTAGCTCAAATTTCGATTGGAATCAGTCAAGAAAAACTATTGGGTATTTGCAAGCATGATTATGGGTTCAGTTCAAAATGGTGTGATTTGACTCGCACGAGCATATTTTGCATGCAAATAGTAAAAAAACAGGGGAAGTTATTTCTAATTCAATATCATACTATAAAATCTTAACATCTCATGTTTTTGGGAGCTTAAACAATCGTAAATATCAGCTATTTCAACCATATATTAAACAATATTCTAATAGATCCATTCAATCATCAAATCTCATCACAAAACCTCAGAAACCCATTTCACTAACTTGCACCACAAATCAACAGATTCCAAGTAAGAATCACATCATAATTCATAAGAGTGGTGAACATCACTCACCTCAACAACTGAAACACCAAAAATTGCAACTTTTTTCACAAACTCTTCTATGCTCTTCAAGATAAAAAGTAAGAGCATATTAGCTTTCAATCATTCTTTCAAAGATTTCTCTTATTAACTAATCATATATGATTAAATTATGATTCTAATATCATGGATAGAGTTATATCTCATAGATTTAAGCTTTAAAACATCAGAAAAATTGAATTAATTCATGGGTTGAATAGTATCACAAATAATGATAAAAAATTTCATAAATTAATAACTTGAGTTATACTCAGTAAATCAATATGATTTGATGTCAAAATGAAGGGAAATATGAGAGGATTTAGCAATAAAAATCTAAAAAAATAACAAGTGAGAATAAGAGCACACCTAAAGAGAGAGAAAGTGAAGGTTGTAGAGAAAGGAAGAGCAAACTTAAGGGAGAAGATGAAAAGTCAATTTGCATAGGTTTGCTTGCGCGGGAGTGGCTAAATAGAGAGGAAAGAATCGGCTAGGGAGGGGTATTTTGAGAAAAAATAAGTCAACTTCTTACTATTCACAAGTTGACCACCTCCTTTTTTACTTATTTCTTCCATTTGAACCCAAATTTAACACACTTATCAGTTTTCAAAAATTATGAATTTTTAATATAAATTAATTAAATTAAGTGCCTTCATAATGACTATAATTTTGCTCTCATTTATTATATATCCATAACCCTTGTTTCTATTCTTTTTGAAGTTTTCTAGAAATAAAATTTTAAAAATATTGATTTTCATTTCTTAAACATTTATGATCAAATTTCTAATTTTTCCAAAGGATTCCTAAAAGTCATATGGCCGATTCTTTCCATGATTTTTCGAAAAGCCATTTTATTGCTAAATAAGTTTTTTTGGAAAATTTTAGGATGTTACAATTATAATGTTTGAAATTGTTTTAAATGGTGTTAAAATGTTTTTTCAAAACTTTTTTTCAATCTCTAGGCCTACTATTTGAATCAGGCCATTTGCACTATATTCATAATTATGTTCACGAGAATAGGGAAGTGAAGTATGTTTAGCAATTCAAAACGAAAGTTTACGCATGATTTTGCAATTCTGATCACAAGCATCTTAAGATTGGTAGAAACTTTATAGTTAAGGGTGATTTGAATCTGTATTTGCACTATTTTTCTATGATTCAAATCGAAGCCTTTATAACTAGATTTTGTGATTCTGATCGAAACTTCAAACTAACTTTCTTGATTTTGATTGGAAATTCAAATTTTGAATTCATGATCATGATTCTAATCATAATGGTTAAATTTTCAAATAATAGTTTGTCCACTTGGTATAAATACCCATTTCACACTTTTTTTGAGTGCGAAACCTAAACTTCCAAGAGGCAAACACTTTATTTTTCAATTCTTTACTTAATCTTTTCAATTTGAGATATATTTGAGTGAATCTATTCCTCTGGCACTTCAATTTGTAATTTGAACTATTGAGTTTTTAAAATTTCTCCTTTTTTTCACTTCAAATACTACTGATTTTCCTAAGGTTAGCCATACATAGGGTAGAAGAGTGGTTGCACTCTTTCTTTTTGTTCTTTGAGTGAGATTCTCAAATGATTTGTGATTATGGTTAAACAATCATTATAATGGCTTCTTTAAGTGTCTGCCTAAACTTGGAAAGATTGCTATTTTAGTGAATTTGAGTTTAGTTGAGAGGTTGAAAGTGGATGCACACCTTAGAGACGATTTTTCAAGGGAGAACCATTATAAATTTGCATTTGAATCTCTTTATCTTTACTCTTTACATTCTGCACTTTATTTGGTTATGATTCACTATAATTATTGGTAAATTTGGATAGTTGATCTTATAAATATTGTTTTTTTCAATTTATTGTGTGAGCGACTCATTTCATGTTTCCAAGTAATTTTACTAATTTTTCAAAAATTAATAAAGGGATTTCAGAAAAATATTTTTAAATTTTTAAAATACTAAAATCAATTTATCCACACTTAGTCGAATCCGTGGCTACAGTTTAAGCTTGTATAAGCTCATCGAAGCTTGTGAACTCCAACTCGCTTATTAGTGCCAAGCTTGAACTCAAAGAAGTAGATGTTCGACTTAGCTTGTTTGCACCTCGAGTTGCAACTTTAAATAATAGAATTATAACTTTTTATGTATTATTACACAAAATTTGTATCCACTTACAACTATTTATAAAAAAAAATTATAAATTTTTACATAAAAAATTGACATTTTTATGACTTTTACATTAAATTTTTATAAAAATCCATAAAATTTCTCGAGGACATATCATTGCAAAATCCTATGAAACGGAGCAAAGTTGAAACA
>JANHAO010016324.1:0-14418 GCA_026873985.1 Saraca asoca | reverse complement strand
TAAAATCACAGGGTCCACCCCCTGAGTTTGCCTAAAATTTCTCAAATATCTAATTTAAGAGTATCCTACAAAACAACAACCAATGCACCTCAAGATGATTCACGGATCCTTTACATCTCCAAAGCAAATGCAAAATCAAAATACTCGAGACCTCAAGCAAATGAATCCCATACATCTCCAGAGCAAATGCAACCACGATACTAGTGGCTGGAAATTTTAGCACTTGTCTCTACTAGACACCTGATGTCATCTTGTAAATGGAAAATATATGTACTAAATTTTTCCAACTGAATGATTAAACTATCTCCAACAACATAACATTAGTAGACATTTAATGATGCCAAACAAAAGAACAATATGAAGACAGGAAATAATATCAATCCTTCAATGTACTACAGACTCCTAGAGATAAAAGCTTCACAGGATCTTCAAACCACATAGCATAAATCCTTACATGTACTACAGACTAAACCAATCCCTTAAATTTGGAAAGGAGCTTGACCTTCAAATTTGATTAGCATGTTGATTATAATTTGAATTAGCCATTTGTTCAAGAAAACTAAAGAAAAAGAACAACTTACAAGTTACAAGAGTCCAGAACCATCTATGCTGAAAATTCTATCATAGGCCATATCAAGACTTAAAATTAAAAGGTGAAACAATATTATCAACCTCTCAACCAATAAGAGCCTTAAACCCTTGGAAAATTTCAGTAGATATCTGAGCAATTTAAAGATTAGAGGCAACAAATGGATAGATATGCCAACCAATTTTGCAACATACTTTGCAAAATTTTTAGCAGACAGAAGTTAATATAATTGCAAAGAAAATGTTCAAATACGGCAAAGAAGCTTATCACCTGAATATTTTGAACAATTCATCAATCTCCGAGTCTCCAGGGAATAGTGGCCGCTGGTTCACCATCTCCGCGAATATACACCCCACAGACCAGACATCAACAGGGGTAGAATAATGGCGAGATCCAAGCAATATTTCTGGAGCTCTGTACCACAATGTCACCACCTAAGGATAACCACCAATTACTATAAATATGAGAACAATATAAATAAAAAAATAATCAAGTCCATGTAACTATCTTTATACCAGTTATTTTTTAATAAGTACATGAAAACAAAATCACAAAGAACATTGCACCAGCTTTTTTCTTTTTGAACCATGTTATAGATGCATGTCAAGATTGCATGGCAATGGCAAAAAAATGAACAAGCTCAGACCAGCAGACCAAAGGAACAGAACTAAGAAACCACAATCACTGACTTTTTTCTCCAATATTTATTGTACTACTATATGATTTAAGGGCGG
Source organism: Saraca asoca (assembly GCA_026873985.1). NCBI lineage: Eukaryota > Viridiplantae > Streptophyta > Magnoliopsida > Fabales > Fabaceae > Saraca > Saraca asoca. The sequence continues at coordinate 13,095 of JANHAO010016324.1, read as the reverse complement.
AAAACTTCTCCATTTTGTTTTGAGTTCCCAAGAACACAACTTTAGAACACAGGTTAAGGATATTTATTTTCTAGCATAGACTACAAGGTTCCCACCCATTTCAAATTTTGATTAATCTCCTTCAACGAGAACAAGCAATGACAAATGCAGAATATTTTCAAACCTCATGTGTAAATGTCCTGACAGGAATACCAAATGCTCTGGCCAATCCAAAATCTGCAAGCTTTAGTGCATTAGTGCGGCGATCTATCAACAAATTTTGTGGTTTCAAATCTCGGTGAAGAACTCGATGTGAATGACAGTAAGCAATGCCACAGAGAATTTGATAAAGGAACATCTGCAGAAATGATAGTTAACCAATTCAAATCCCAATTTAACTGGTCTCTTTGTCAAGATTTCTACCTTCTTTTTTTCTGGATTCATGAGAAATTAAATTTTCATATGAATAATGTATCTTAAATTGTAAATATGTAACCATGATTGAACCTGAAAACACATTATATAAATTTAAATTACAATGCAATGACAAACTGTTCATGCCCGGCAAGGTAATCTAAGGGGGGAAGTGTATGGGAAAGCAAAAGAGAATGAAAAAATTGTGGCTTTGAAACAACTATGTCATCTTTATGATCGCACAACAGTCGCTACATAACTACAAAACTTAAGGAATAAGATGTGAATAATTAATAATCTACTACTTAGCTAAGCTGAAGTATTTCTTAACAAAAAAGAATTCCATTAGCATGGCTAAACTACTTCTGAACAACAGAGAATGCCATGTCAGATCCAAAGAAATCAAGAAATCAGTTAAAAAATAAGACCAAAGTTTATGGCAAAATTTATGCAATTCGTTACCAGTTACCAGAAAAGGAAACTTTTAAGGATAATATGAGACTAATCAGCTGTCATTTGTTAAACAGCCTTTGCTTATCAAAGGAAAACTAAGATGGATGACATAAAAACCTGCAATTTGACAAGGATGCAAATTGCAAAATCGGCTACTTAATCAATAATGATTGCCCTTCTGGCTCCATTTAATTCATGGAAAGACAAGAATGAAGAACCCATGTAAGAGACTGCTTAGAAAATGAGGTTATTTTGTTGGACCTATAACATTTTCTTTTCTTTTCTTTTCTTTTTTTAAATGTTAATCCAAACTGATATGGATATTGTACATTTAGTATCACACAGCTCAAACATCAGTACCAATAAGAAAGCAGTTACTCACTTTTACTTGACGCGGATCTTTCGCAAAATCAGGAGATGAATCCATGTGCTTCTTAAGATCTAAGTCCAGGTACTCAAAAACCAGATATAAACGCTTCTCACTGTGCACTACATCTTGCAATCTGTTACTCAACCACCAAGAATCAATCAACTCAAAAGTGGCTAATGGAGCCATAATAACATCATGTTCAACAAGTTTAAAAAGAATTCACATAAGGTAGTAACTAGGGAGTCAAAAGGTTGCTCTTGGGTCATCTTTGTCTTATTCTGATGGAACAATCCCATAACAAAGCCTTTAGGTAAACCTTTGGTTACAACTGTGCGGGCAGATTTATGTTGAAAGCAGTCATCACGTTGTGGCATATAAAACCATTTATACATCAAAATAGAGAATAAAAATTCACCTAATCAATGATGCATCCTACCATCACAAAATGAACAATTCTCGATGGTTGCGTCTTAAATGACATCTTCAGACATGTTCACCAGTTGACCATGCACCAATCACTAGTGATCCCCTCGCCCACTGGTGGCAGGGGCCATATGATTAAAGAATTACAACATGTCAAAAATTAATAAGCGTTCTTCACAACCCACATGGAGACAATATGGTAATCTAATGGCAAAACAACAAGAGACATTTTGGGCCAAATTGCTCATTCTTCTCATATTACAGAAGGACAGGAGACAATAAGATCAATAACCACTCGTTGCACATGCATGATTTAAAATGATTGTAGTGCTATAACCACCAAAATGCAAAAATAGTATTATCAAGATGCACATTCAAGAGTTAACACAAACGGTGTAAAAAATATGGAGAAATGTTTCATTATTTAACACAACATGTTGGCAAGACAATATCACCTTAAATGAGTTTTAGCAATAGTGGAATAATTGCCTATTACTAGCCAAGACAAGTCAATTGATTATATGCCATTTATTCAATCTCAAGTGCCAATTATTTATCTTCTCTAGATCAGTGAATATACTTCCCAAAAGCAGAAATCTTGATTCTCCATTACACAAATAATAGCGTGTTCAAGCTTAAGTTGAATTAATTTAACTCTCCCAACAGTCTATCACTAAAAGTATTCTTCTATAGACCATTAATTTATTGCTTCATCTCATTGCATTTAAAAAATAATCAAAGAGACAACGTGTACCAATGAAAATATACCTAACAATGTTCTTATGCTGCATTTCCTTCAGGAGGGAAATTTCACGTATCGCAGTGCTTGGCACACCCTCATCTTCCTGCTCCAATCGAATCTTCTTCAATGCTATAGTCTCATTTGTGACCTTGTCACGAGCCTTATAGACCACACCATAGGTTCCTTCACCAATCTTCTCAACCTTCTCGTACTGCAAAATTCACAAACACAGCGAAAGAATCAGTGGATATTCATAGAAAAACCAGATTTTGAACTCAAAAATCAGTGCATTTTTTACTAACCTGTTCCATCAAAGAAGCTCTGAGTTCAAAGCGATGCTCTAAAACATAGAACAAAACCGAGAGATTAAGACGAAAAACAATGAAGGAAGTGTGATTGAGTGGAAATGGAAGATCTAAGAAGTTACCGTCGCCGGAAATAGAGCAGGAGGTTGGACGGCCGGTGACAGAGTCCAGTGGCTCTCAGCCTCCGTCTGGCGACAGACTCTAGTTTCTGTCTCTGTTCACCAGTCTTCAGACTCTCAAATTCACGGCCCTTTTTCTCAGACAGGATGTCATTTTTTATTTTCCATTTTTTTTTTAACTTTTTGTTTCATTGTTTTTTATTAATTTAATTCCACGTGAAATTTATGAACATAAACCCCAATGAACAATTTGGTTTTTGAAATGTATTAATTATTACCCAGACCAAAAAAAAGAGCATTAATTATTACAATTTAATCTGGAAAGAAATCATTTCTAATTAAGTTATTATTAATTTTCTTACAAGGTGGGCTAATTCTACAACCATTTCTCCTAATACCACGTTTTATTTAATACAAATACATTTTATTTAATACAAAATTTTTATATAAACTAAATCATCATTTAATGCCAAAATATAAGTTTGGTCCCTTTTTTTTATATTGTTTTATTCTTGTCCCATAAGAATTCTTTTAATAATTTATCCCCTCATTTTTAGAAAGCATGCAAATACTCCAACATTAATTCTAATTATTTTGATGACAGAAATTCCTTATTGGCACACATATTCACATCCTAAGTGACATAAAACTAATTTGGAGCTTTTAAAATATTGAAAAAGGCCTTTTTTTTCTCCTTAAATTTTCTAATTGTTTCATAGTTAAGATTTTGAGAGAAAAAAGAAAATACTAACTCAGGCATCTTTAGCCAATTTTGGACGTAAAATGATTTATTGATGTTGTGGTGAGAGAGCCTAACCTCTAATATCTCAAATGAAGGCTAATTCAAACAGATCATTTTGGAGCTGTGGAAATTGAGTAAGAAAAAAAATAATTTATAATTTTTTGATTTAATGATTTTTGTTTCTCCATTGAAATTTGTTTGTTAAAGAGAAACTAGGTGTGAAATTTTTCAATGGGATAACTTGCAACTGATAAACGATAGGAATTGTGAGTTGATGCACAACGGAGAAGAAATAACTTTCTATCATCAACTATTATACACTAGACAAGATGAATGAAGACTAAAAGTTTCAATTATTTGCAATGCCATTCTTTCAAAATTGCAAGTTGGTTTTTTGAAATGAAAGACAACAAAATTTCTCAAGAAATAAAATACTTCCTTTAACTCATTTTTGAAAAGAAAATTAGATTTATTTTTTTTAGAGGGAAAACTGAGATTTGATCCTATATTACCTGCCAAATCAATCTTATGTCATATAGAACGTTAACTTGTGTGCTAGCAAGGAATTTCAACTAATAAAACAAATAGAGTTGTGAATGAATTTATATGTTTTTTGAAAGTTAGGGAATAAAATTGTTCGCAAAAATTCTTAGGAACAAGAATTGAACTATTATGAAAGTTAGGTGACCAAATTTGCATTTTGAACTTTAATTAGATAAGGTCAAAATCAATATTAATAATTAATAATTATCATTTTATTTTTCTGAAAAACAAACATGGCCATAATTTTTCTATAACTGTTAGTATGATTAACTTAATTTATTACTAAAAATCAAATATGACTTATTAAATTTTTCTTTTTATATTTTTCGCAATTATTTTTATGGAGTTAAATTTGATCCTCATGAGTATAAATCAATTTTATATTATCATCTACTTATGCATTGCTATGTAAATTAAAAAATTGCTAAAACTCTTTTACATTTGATAAAAACTCTTAGTTATTGTTGTCTTTTTAATTACGTGTTATCTTTTTATATATTGATAGTGGATCAAATTTAAACTTTATTTTTATTATGGTCAATTATAATTAATTATGCTTTATAATTATAATTTTAGGCGTTCAACCTTGTTTCAACAAATGTGTGTTTATGGATAGACACGGAGAAAAAGGAACAGGCATAACTTCACTGTAAGACAACTCATGCTATGTCTCAATTTCCAATAGGCAATGCAAAACTTAGACATGGGCGAGATGAATACTTAGTGCCATATTTCCAAGGTTATCATTTGCTTGGATTTAATATTTTCAAACCTTATAGATATGTATATCTTATGCATATTTGAAGTTTAATCATTTGCATGTATAAATAGTTAGTGAATTATCATTTGATCGTGTTATTGTGGTATACAAGAATCCTTGAATGTTATCATTTTATTGAACTTAAAAAATAATTTTTATTAAAACTTTGTGAATATTTTTCTTAATATTTCATAAAAATTGAGTGGACCCATATTGGAGGAGATATGTTATACATGCTTTATGCTTAAGAAATTTGTAAAAATTATTTAGGTTTGTTTAGTTGTTCCAACTAAGTGGTCATTAAATAAGATTTTGTGGATTCGATGGACATAGTGAAATTATAAAGGCCTAATTTTGATCTAGAATGCATGGAGATGGACAATAATACATACACAAATACATGGACACAATATTTAGAAAAATATAGGACACAAAATGACAAATTAAATATATGAAAATAACAATGTCCTAAAATAAGGACTTAAATAGTCTTACAAACCAAGAAAAAAAAGATCAAAGTTAAATCAAACTAACAATAAAAATAAGAGATAATTAATAAACTTGTCCTTGAATTTTATGCTAGTTTGCAATTTCATCTCTCAAATCGATTAAGTATCATTAGTAATCTTCGTAATATAATCCGTCATGACAAAATGGTCCCTCCGTCTAGCCATCTCAACCTACGCTAATGGAATATGCCTAAATGGCACGTTAAATGCCTAGTTGGCATGTTAATTACTAAGTTGGATGCTAGGCTTCCTAATGTGATGGAGTGATAGTGTTTTTTAGTCACATAACATCATTCTAAAACAAAACAGAGAAAGAAATCAGAAACCCTTGTCACCATCCTTTTCTACATTTCATTTGAAAATTTTTTTTCCACCATTGAACTCACTGTAGAGTAGAGCACAAAAGCAACCTAAGTTATTGAGGGCTCTAGTTTGGGTTATAAAATATTCCCACTTTATTTATGTATTGTTTCAAAAAAATTCTTCCAGAGAATGTAGCTTTTTGTTCTTAAATTTGATGCATTTGTTTTATTTTAGATAATGTTAAATAATTGCAAAGTTAGTATTGTTTAAGTTTGTTTTTAGTTTTTTAGTAATTAGCTTTAGGGATTCTAGAATTGTTTTATGATTTTTTTATACAGTATAATGTGGCCCACTATAATGCATGAATTAGTTAAGTTTTTGTCTAGTTGAATGTCAAAATTATGAGTTTTCTTTTCTTATTATTATTTTTTTGCTACAGAAGCATGGCTCACCACATTACTACTATGTTTCACCATCATGGGGGTTATTTTGAACATGAGCCTAAGGTTACGTAGATTAGTAGGGAGGTTAATGCTTGGGATAAGTTTGATATGGATTATGTAGCCAATCTTGTGGTAGATTCTCTTATAAAAGAACATGGGTATAATGAATATAAGGCAAACTATTGGTTACAACTTAGTAGTCAAGTAGAGAATGGGTTGAAGGTTATAGAAAATGATGATGATATTATGTGTGTTATTAATGCTACATATAATTTGGATGAAACTAAGCTATATTTTAAACACCTAAATGCTACTACTAATGTGTGTGGGGTAGATGAGCCAAATGTGGGGCTAGAAGGTCAAGAAGTGTGAATGTGGGGCAATAGGTTATTACTGCGGGCCAGGGTATTGAAGTAGGTTATGAGGTAATGCTAAGGGGAAATAATGAGGTTGGGTCTGAATTTGAAGATGGTTGGGTGTTGTGGTGGAAAAGAAAATGGAAGTAGATGGATAATGAGGTAGAGGTAAGTGCAAATAATCAAAGTGAGCCTGAGGACTTCGGTCATGATGCGGAGGTAGAAGCAAGTAATGAGGTTGGGCTTAACACTGAATTAGATAAATTGGTTGTAATTGAAGGAATTATTATAAGGGATGAGTTGGGTGATGGGTCTAAGAGTAAGGACTATGATAGTTCATTTGATTTGGCTTATAAACTAGGGTTTGAAGATGATGCTATAAATGATTATGCTTTATTTAATATCTTGACTAAGCCAGAGGTATGATTTCCCACAAGAGTAAATCTTTTTACAAGCAACAGCAAGCTAGAGTTAGTTGCACAGGTTGACCAAGCCAAGGGGAAAGACAAACTTATCATTTAGAGAAAGAAGAATGATCCACCATAACAACAAAGTGTACCTAATAAGGAGGACCCAAAGGGAAGAACCATAAAACATATTTGAAGAAGCATATTAGTATACATCTGAGAACTTGTTAGCTTAGATGGATTTGATGATAAAGAGAAAGATGGTATCACTAAGTATCTCTAGTTCAACCAAAAGGCAAAATTTGGACATGTTTTTCTGGAATTAGGGATGGAGTTTGCTAACTTAGCACTATTTAAACAAGCATGTAGAGACTTCAATATTCACCTTGGAAAATTGGTTGGGTTCTTAAAAAATGATAAAGTGAGAAATCTTGCAAAGTATAAAGTTACCAAGTATGGGTGGAGATGCATCTATAACTTGAGTAATGAGTCACATAGCTACTTAATTAAAACTTTCTAGAATGAGCATACCTGTCCTAGGTAGAAGCACAAAAATAAGCAAACAGAAAATGGCCAGTGGGCAAACTAGTGCTCAAGCTTAGATTTCAACTAAGCATAACAAGATTAGAAGAATATAATTTTTTCAAGAAGACATACAAGGTTCTTTTGCTAGATCATCAAGTTTAGGGTCCTGAAGAAAGCAAGGAAAGAGGTTGAAGGTTCAAAAAGAGAGCAATATACAAGGTTAGGGATTATAGACATGAATTGATAAAGTCTAGCTCCAGGTCTACAATGCAAATCCTTTTAAATATGCTTCCACCCAAACTTTTTCCTAGATTTGACCAAATATACATATGCTTGGAGCTACGTAAGAGGGATTTCCTAAATAGGTGTAGGCCATTAATTGATTTAGATGGTGCCACCTTAAAGGCTACTATAAAGGCCATTTGCTCTCAACAGTGGCACATGATAGGAATAATGGCTATTTGTCATTACATTTGGAATTGTAGATCAAGAAATAAAAGATACTTGGAGGTGATTCATAACCAAGCTTATTAAAGACAATAAGGATGATAAAAAGCATGGGTAGAACTTCATATCAGACCATCAAAAGGTAGTAGACATTCTGTTGTTGCTTTTTCTTTTTGTAATTGTTTTGCTTTAGTGATTTTTATTTTATTGTAAGTGCTTTAGTCATTTTTGCTTTGATAATCTTGCAAACTATGAATTGAACTATTTGTTTTGCTTTGATGATCTTGCTTATGTAATTTTTTTTACATTCTTGCTTGATTAGTTTTGCATTTTTTTTAATTTTCTATAATTTTAAGTAGGGTTGCAAACTTCAATAATTTTCTATAATGATAATCTTTAGTCATTTTAAGTTGTTGTGCATTTTTTTTTATACTTTTCTATAATTTTTTATTATTACATTTTCCTGTAAACCAAATTGTCATTGCATTTTTCTATTTGTTTTGCTCTTAATCTCTATTATGTAAGCTAAACTATCATTACATTTTCCATTTGTTTTGCTCTTAATCTCTGTTCTGCAATTGTTTTGCTTTAGTTAGTTATGCCTAATTTTTTAAAATCTACTATCAACATTTGTGAACTGAATTGCTTTAGCCAATTTAGTAATTGTTTTACAAAGGTTGTCGATGAGTGCCTTCTAGTAAGGTTGTGATATTTTCGAGTTATGATACTTCACAAAATAAGATTTAATAACTGTAGTAATGGTTTGCTTTTGAAATTTTTTAGTCATTGTGTTTTTCTATAAAAATGATATGCCATTGCTTGCTTCTATGTTTTGCTCTTTATTGCTTTTTTTGTTCTAGCCAACTTACAATTATAAGACTGTTTTAATTGCTTTCCTTTTCTTAGTTCTAGGTGATTGTTCTTTATGAGGCTATTGTTGTCTTCCCTTTATATAGTGTCTATTACCTCTATGGCTAATACTCCTCATAGATTTTGTGCAAGGCATACATTCCAAAACTTCATTAAGAAATGGAAAGGACAAGAGTTTAGATATAGGTTTTGGATGGTTGCTAGGGCTACTACAATGACAAAATATAACTTGTATATAGAGGCAATAAAAAAGATGAATGACAAGGCATGGGTGTACTTGAATGGAATTTCACTAGGTAGCTAGACTAAAGCATGCTGTAGCACCTTCCCCAAGAATGATACTTAATTAAGTAACATGTGTGAGTCATTCAATTTTGGTATAATGAAATACTGGAACAAGCTCGTCATCACGATGGTAGAAGAGATTAAGTGTCATACAATAAGAAAGGTGAATAACAATAAACACACTATATCTACTTACCATGGTCCAATATGTCCCATATGGCAAAGTTGACTTAAGCAAGCTAAGCTGACTAGTATGTATTGAACACCACAATGAGTAGATGATCCCGAAGGTTCTCAATTTAAAGTCATATACATGGGAGTGAAGGATAGAGTCAAGATGGATATTAATGCTAGGCCTTGTTCTTATAGATTGTGGGATAATTTTAAGGTGCCATGTATACATCTCATGGTTGCCTTGGCATGGAACCATTGTAAACTGAAAGACTATTTCCACCCTAGTTTGAGCATGGCTGCATTTAAAAGGACTTATACCCTTTTCATGAATCCAATAACAAGTTAACAATATTGGGAGTCATCTACTATTGAGACCATGCATCCCCTATGTTTGATAGGCTAGTTAGGCCTTTAAAGAAGTAGAGAAAGGACAACAATGAAGAATCAAGGAATCCATACAAGCTTAAAATGAGATATGGTTAAACAATATGTTCTAGGTGTTAGTAAAGTAGCCATAACTCTAAAGGTTACAAGAATATACCTGCTGAGCCATAGAAAAAAGGTTGAAGCTACTAAGAGGAAATGGGGACAACCTAGTTTATAAAGCTTAGAGATGATCCTAATAGACCTTTCCCTACCATCCCAAATTTCACAATCAATTATAGCTAAATTCAAGTTTGCAAGCTCCTTCTTAATTCCATTATGTATTAAACTAGTAGTACCTTTTATGAATGTAATAGATTAGCTTTTGTGAATGTAATTAGATCAACTATAATTTCTTTTTTGGTGCACATTAGCTAGTATTATTTGTGCACAATAGGCATGGATGAGACATGAGACATGAATTGTAGAAATTAATTATGCATGAGACATGAAAATTTTGGATTTTATGTCAATGAATTGTTGTCGGATGCAATGGCTAAAATTAATTATTGTAGGTTCAATTATATAAATTAATTATGTGACAAGTACATTTTAGGAGCACTTCAGTTGTTACAAATTAGAAGTGCCATTTGAGAGCACTTCAGCAGATCAAGTTTAATTGTTTAATGAGGTGAATCTAGGTTAATTTTACAGTTGTAATCTGGGAGCACTTTAGCATGGCCAATTTTGATTGTTTAACAGGGTGATTATAGGATAATTTTACAAGTGAGATTTAATTTACCTCTTAATTAATTCACATTTTAATTACTTAATAGTTATATTGTTGAAAATTACAAGTACTATTTAGGTGCACTTTAGTAGGTCTTGTTGAGTGTTTAAGTGGGTGCTTACAAGTTAATTTCATTAATGCAATTTAATTTAATTTGAAGGTCCTAGATAAAATAGGAAGTAATTGGATCTTGCCCTTATTCCTTTAGGGAATGTACAAACACCTTTGTATATTATAAATTCTTCTTTAAATTTTAATAAGATTGTAATTTATTGCCTCGAATTAAGAAGTACAGCAGAAAATTAAGTAGTGAAATATACAGAGTGTAAATTGATAGTTATACATTAAGAATGTAAATGTAAGAGCAAAAAAGTAAAGATTCAGACATAAGGTTTTAAAAATGGTTTAACTTGAATTAAAATCACAATTCAAGTCTACTCCATTGGATAATTTTCAATTAAATTATCATTTTTATTACAAAATAATCGGGATTAAAACATGCTTCTGAAATGCCAATTCAAAACATAAGAATTACACTAGATTTCTTACTAACTTAAGAAAAACCACAAGAATTAAAACAAGTTCTTACTTACCTAAACAAGACTTTTATCAACCTAAAAATCTCAATAGAAAAATAAAGATGAAAAAGATTATGGTAAAGTAAGAAATACAATACCAATAGTTTGAGATGAAATTTGAAACAACTAATATGAATTCAGCAAAATTTTGATTCAAAATCCCTTGATTGATTAAAAAAGATAGTGAGATGAAAGCCATTCTTATTTTGCTCTATTTTCTCAAAGAATTTCACACTTGAAAGAGAAAGAAAATTCTAAAATTTGTTGAAAAACTGAAGGTGCTTGGGTTTTTATAACTGCTGTAGCATACTATAATAGAATAACTAACTTTCAGTTAGTGAATCGATTCATGAATTGATTTAGAATGGTTACAATTAATGAATCGATTTGATAATTAAATCATAGCCTTTTGTGATCAAGTCTTAAATCGATTCAGGTCAAATTCCTAACATTCGGTAGAAAGAATTTTTCAAAATATTTTTCATGAATTGATTGATAAATCAATTCTAGTATGATTTTCACAGGTTCTTCAAGGAATTGATTCTTGAATCGATTCACAAGGTGTAAAACAATTTTGTAAAATCTATGCTTGTGAAAAAAAAAAAGCTTTGTTTGAAAAATAATTTTTAGAATATTTTCAAGTAGTTTATTTATGCCTCACTGTATTAGTTAAAAATTATTTGAATCAAATTTCATTTGAATTTATTTACAAAAGATTCTATAAAAAATAATTCCTAAATCTAATTTCAAATTTCTTGAATCGCATGTTTTGAACATGTAAATCAAATCAAAACTCTGAAGTATATTGTCAGATAGCAATGCAAATTAAAATTATTTTTTAACATCAAAATTAAGGCAAATATGTAGCTAGGGTAACCTAGGCTAACATAATTTATCCCTTAATTATTCAACATTTTAATTATTTAAAAGTTACATTGTCAATTAGTCATTTGATTTGTTAATTAATAACCATTTTAATTTTTAGTTACATTTGTAATTAGTCAATTGAGGTGAGAAAAAGTTTAATAGTTGCACAAAATAATTGATGCAAACAACGATTCCTGTACAATAGTCATTTTCACAAAAGAAAAGAAACTACAATGCCACCTAATTTATTCAACTATAACCAGATTCCATAAAGTGATTACACAATTACATTGTCTAGAACCTATCCACATTTCACCCCTTAAATAATTTAAACATAGAAACCTTTAACAAAATATAAACCTAGAACAAACCCACAACCAAAATCCTAAGAAGTGCACATATAGGCTTCAAAATCTTCACTTTTTTCATTAGCTAATAACTTTATGAAAGTAGAGTTATCTTGATAGTTTCTAAACTTAAATTGTTGAAGTATGAGAGTGATTTGTATAAATCAACCTTTTTTTATTAGTTATTTTTGTTATTTTATCTAAAGTGGTTTTATGGTTTTATTTGTAAAAATTTTGGATTTGTTAATGGAGGAATTGAGTTGAATTGATAATGTTTGTTTGATGATGTTTAAGACTTAATTATGGCTTAATAAAAGGATGAAAAAGACAAAGAAAAAAAATACTCTAAGTTGAAGAGAAAGATAGCTATTTCAGCAAGGAAAAATTTACCTGTTGTAACTTCACCTTCTTTTATTAGGGAACAGCTTATTTGAAGGGTAAATTTCCAATTAAAAAGCAAGCTAAGGTGCACATGAGGGAGAGACACAATCTGCCTAGTCTTGGTTGAGCTGGAATGAAGGGATGAATTAGCAAAAATCTAATCAAAATTCAACAGCTGCATTGCATATGAAAGGAGGCCATTTTGCCCATTTTTCTTGGTGTTGAAAGCCCAAAAACAGAGGCTGGCGTGAATGGACAGTTTCAACAATCCCAGAAACATAAAGACAAAAAGGCAGTAGCAATTGTGGACAAGTCAGCAACATAATTAACCCATTTTTTATGCCCAAAAATGTCACCCCAATGGAGGCAACAAGGAAGCAGGTCAGCAGAGGAATTTTGGATACATTCAGCCCATTTTGGATGCCTAAAACATTGGATCAGCAAAGAGCACGTGAAGGGCTGAATATTCTACCATTTTGGTGTTGAAAACTAAGAGGAGAAGCTAAGCTGGCATAAGGCTACATGAGGGAAACCAGAAAAAGAAGGAAGCCAGCAAAGGTGGCACGTCATGTTGCCTTGCTAGAGGAAGCTGAATGGTTT
>JANHAO010016323.1:0-14418 GCA_026873985.1 Saraca asoca | reverse complement strand
ATTCCAACGGACTCAAATCCGTTGGAATTTCCGTTGGAATATTCCAACGGATTTGTGTCCGTTTGAATTTCTGTTGGAATTTTCCAACGGACTCAAATCGGTTGGAATTTCCGTTAGAAAATTCCAACGGATTTGAGTCCGTTGGAATTTTCCGTTGCAAAATCGTAATTTTCTTGTAGTGGAATAATGTGACAATAACAATCATTTAATAAAATTTTCATTGGCCTTATCAATGCAATACAGACATATGATAGCACATCATTTGCTCAAGAGCATACTAAATAGCACGTTCAGTACTTATAAATATCAACATGTATTCCTCTTCTAAACTATCTTCTACACATTTATTAAAATTTTATTGAAATATTGATTTGATCAATGAAGCATATTCAATGAACCACTTTCGTCGTGTGTGACTGACTTCGCTGTGTTTACACAGGAGGCTTTCCATTCTCTTCACATTGTACCAATCAACAACATCTAGAAGAGAGTTTCACCATTCATGATAAAAATAATTAAAAAAAAAACACAATAAGTTAATGTGAAATTATGAAAATGCTTATTAAAGAATCCGACATAATGCTTGTTGTTGTCAAATTCTTTATTGTTTTGTTTTTAATTTATAATGGATTAGTCTGATTTATTGTGTCTTTATCCATTAATACTGACTTACATACATTTTTAACCAAATAATTGAATCAGGTCATTGATTACTGATATATTGGTCCAACCAATCAATCTGATTCAATTTTAAAAATTGTAACATAAGGTGATGGGATTCTCAATCATATTATTTTAATTAAAGTAATTTATGTTGAGAAACTAACTCAAAACTGTAATAATTATTGTAGTACTCAAACTTTAATTAAGTTTTAAACTTTTGAGTTTCATGTTTTAAGAAGTATTATAATTTTATTTTAACCCACTTTTTCCCTATTTCCTACTTTCTCTGATACGAAGAGACATTGATGTGGCTTAGAGGGATCTTTTCGTCATAAATCTATATTTCACCAAAACCTTTTTCAATTAGACATAAAACTTTGGATTCCAAATGACAACCTTAAAAAAAAAAATTAAATGTAATAAACGATGTTATCATACTATCAAAAATACTAACACCTAATTACTTTGATATAAAAAATATTGATAAATTGATGTTTTCAACAAATTCCTATGTATATGCACCACTAAAAAGTTTAGTCTCACTTTCACTAAATGAGATCAACACACATTATTGTATATTAAAAAAAGAGTATGAAAATGGTTGTGAAATATACCCTTTCAGTATATTCCAAGATAACTAATTCCCTTAAACTATAATACTCTCAATTTGTTCTTTTCTTATCTTGAATCTCCTTTTTGGGATGAACAAAATTTTTAGGTAATCATTAACTATCTATCCAAAAGTGACACTTGGAAAAGAGTTACCCTCCCCGGTATAAGCTTAGCACATATGAGCAAGCAACAAATACAGGATTTGAGATTTTTTTTTATTCTTTTTTCACAAATAAAAATCTCAAATAGAATAGATTTTTTTACTTTAATATCGGACATACAATCAACAAATTAAAAATATATAATAATATTTATATATCATCTAATTCTTTAAAATTATTAAAAATAATTTTAAATTTAAAATATTTATAATTAAAAATAACAAATTCTACAAGAATTGAGAGCAAGAAAGTGTGGGCGCGTGAGAGAGTGGGAAAGATAAGTATTATTCCCATGCGAAAAAACAAAGAAGAGTGGGGAAGGGAACAGACCGGACCAAGAAAAGGTTCATTCGGTCGGGACACTCGGACCAACATTTGCACATCAATAAAGCACCAATACGCACCTTTTTTTAATTCAGTATATAAAAACATTATAGTATACATCACATTCTTTACCTTAAATTATGATTCTTTCACTGATTTTTATAATATAATCACAATTAAAGTTTCTGTTTGCTAATTAATCTACACTAACTTATATGGTATGACAAGAATAGTATAAACTACATTTATTTTAATTTCTTTTACCATTCTATT
This sequence comes from Saraca asoca, assembly GCA_026873985.1. Classification (NCBI taxonomy): domain Eukaryota; kingdom Viridiplantae; phylum Streptophyta; class Magnoliopsida; order Fabales; family Fabaceae; genus Saraca; species Saraca asoca. The sequence continues at coordinate 12,385 of JANHAO010016323.1, read as the reverse complement.
ATTTTGCAAATCTTATTTCTCACTTCCACTTTTACATTTTCTTGAAAAGGAACTAAATCTCATTATAAATTCTATATTCTTTATTAGAGAGTGTAATATTCTCATATTCATTTTTAAACTTGAATTTTATTTTTTCTTTCACATGATAATGAAGGAATTTTAACCTTTTTCTACAGCTTCTTTCTTGAGTCGATCCAAACAAATTAATTTAAGCTAAATTTAACAAATTTATAAAAATTACAAATTTTTGTCTAGCCTCTCACCACGTTCTAATGTAATAGAATAAAAAAAAAAAAAGGTATTATTTGGTTCACAAAAGGTTTCATAAAAAGTATAATTTTAAGGAAGTAAAGAGTGATTAGATTGTCTAATTGATCATACACTGAAAAAATAAGGGAAGTATGACTTCTTAAAAAATTTTACTCCTTACAAAGCATAAGAAGTCATTTATCTAGCCCTAGTGAAAAAAACTTCATATATATTTAATGAAATAAGAATACAAAATTGTTCTCACAAAATTTAAAAAATAATAAAAATGTTATTTTATTTCGTGATTAATCTTTTAATTATAAATTGTTTAATGATATGAATGTATTTTAATTATTTCAATAATATTTTTTTTAGAAATTGATAGTTGAATCAAACACAATCCAAGAATTTCCTTGGAAGTGCTAATTTTTAATGTCACCTTCCCGCTTAAATGGTTCCTAGATTTCTTTACCATTTTATTCAATATATGTTAGTTTATTCATTTATTCTAATTCACTATGCATTTTTCAAAATCTAACTCAAAATGATTATATTTGTTCGAACAAGTGTGATTAAGATTAAGATTAATACTTAAGCTGGTCAGCACTATCTCTCACTTTCTCTCTCCAAGCATGAAGCTGTTAACATAACACTTGAAAACTTTTCCATGCAGGAGAGCAGAGACAGTAATAAGCCATCTCTTTTTTCTAAGCACAGAGCATCAAAAAGAAGCTTATGGGTTAAGAAACATCGCCTTCTCAAAACCCTAAAAGAAATAAAACAAAAAGAGTCTTGTAAGAGAGAAAATGAAACCAAGTTAACTAGAATTTTATATAAATACTCAAAAGCACCCTCCTTTATTTTTGCTTCTCATTCCACCTCCTATCTCTCCCCTTCCCTTTCTTCTTTGCTTTCTCTCTCTCTCTCTCTCTCTCTCTCATCTCCTCCATTTGCAGCTTAAACACACTCTCTCTCTAGCTTGTTGATGTGATTCTCCACTATTATCTCACAAAAAAACCCATCAAACTTTACAAAAGAGAAAGCCCAAGAAGAACCATGGTTTTTTCCTCCATCCCAGTTTATCTTGATCCGGCCAACTGGCAACAACAGGTAAGGTTTTCTTCAATTTGGTTCTTCTTCCTCTTATGGCTTCTTTGCCCAAAAGGTAAAAAAAAAAAAATTGAAAAGAAAAAAAAATATTCTTGTTACTTTTGTTTATCCCCTTCTTGAATATACCAGAGATATTTGATTTCTTTGCTACTTTCTCGATCTTTTTCTCAATTTTTTTTTTTTCATCTTCTATGTTATTTCAGCCTCCGAATCATCAAACTGGAAGTAGCATCGCAAATTCTCAACTTCTTCCACCGGCACCACCACCTCCGCAGCCTGCTCCACATGGAGCTGGCGGCACCGGCTCGATCAGGCCAGGTTCCATGGCCGATCGAGCCCGGATGGCCAACATACCTTTGCCGGAGGCCGCACTAAAATGCCCGCGATGCGATTCGACAAACACAAAATTTTGCTATTTCAACAACTATAGCCTATCTCAGCCTCGTCACTTCTGCAAGACCTGCAGAAGGTACTGGACAAGAGGTGGCGCGTTGAGGAACGTCCCAGTCGGTGGCGGCTGCCGGAGGAACAAGAGAAGCAAAGGAAGCAGCAGCTCAAAATCACCAGTGAGCTCCGACCGACAAACTGGCAGTGCGAGTTCAACAAACTCAGCCTCTTCTAACAGCGGTTCTGGTGCTGATATAGTTGGCCTTGGGCCTCAAATTCCACCTCTGAGGTTTATGGCTCCATTACATCAGCTTACTGATTTTGCAGCCGGTGAAATGGGTTTACACTATGGCATCAACTATGGCGGGATTTCGGCTCCAATGGGAGGAGTAGGGGACTTGAATTTTCAGATAGGAAGTGCTTTGGGAGGAGGAAGTGGCAGCAACGCTGCCGCTGGTGGTGGCGGTGCTTCTATTTTAACAGCTACTGGTTTGGAGCAATGGCGGATGCCACAAACACAGCAATTTCCTTTCTTGGCCGGTTTGGAAGCTTCACCTGGACTTTACCAATTTGAAGGTAGTGCCGATGCGCCGGGATATGGCGGCGGCGGTGGGGCCGCTCAGGTGCGGCCGAAGGCGACTACTTCAGGTCTTATTACTCAGCTGGCTTCAGTGAAAATGGAAGATAATCCAGAACTGAATTTGTCAAGGCAATTCTTGGGGATGAATAATCCTGGAAGTCATGAGCAGTATTGGAGTGGTGGAAACACTGCGGCATGGACAGATCTTTCGGGGTTTAGCTCTTCTTCCAATACTAGCAATCCACTATAGAAATTTTCAGTATCTTCTTTGAAGCTTCTGGTTTTTGTTAGTGTGGCTTCAGGTTTTATTAACCTTGTTCAAAAGCGAAGTTTCATCCAATTCGATAATTTGCCAGACATGGACTAGAAATTCTTCGATATATATTATGCAGTACATGAAATCAATTATAAACTGAGATGTGTAACATCACATTGGTTAATTGATGCCCGTTTCAGTCTATAATTGATTTCATGTAAAACATGATATGTACCTAAGAATTTCTCAGACATGAGAGCTTAATTTGAGGTTGGATGATAGTACTTTGTTTCTTCAATGTCCAAAATGATAAAAACCCTAGGAATGCAAGTTTTTATTTTATTTTATTTTCTGGGTTCTTCTGGTTTATCTTCCCTTTTAATTATTTAGTAGGTTTAGGATGGTTTGTATGAGGATGTTTTTACTATAGTGAATTTATGAGTTCAAAATGGCTGGATATTGCAGTAGCAATGAAGTTCAATGGCTAACCACTACACATCTCACATGGAAATTAAAGTTTCAGATTTGAAGATTTTCAACCATGGTTTTAAACTGTGGTTGCCTTTCATAAAATTATGGACAAATATAAAAAAAAAAATATGATTATTATAATGTAAAATTACGGTTGTAGCGTGGTTTGTAACTATAATATTACAATCAATATTGCAGTTGGCGGATCGCAATTTAGAATCTTGTTTTCAACCAAAGATTTCAGTGCACCTTTTTGGATCAAGTTTTGGCGGATTTAAATAATTAAATTCAAGATGAATTTTTCAATTTGTCAAATAAATTTTTATTTCAAAGTCAAATTTTGATGCCTTAACTGTTCTTTTAGAGGGTTTGACTATGTAGATTTTTGATGTGAGAAGAGAGAGTAAAGCAAACAAGGAAGTTAAAGAAGCTTAATAAACTAAGTTTGTCTTTCTTATTCATATACATTCTTCATATATAAGTCTGCTGGGTGGAAAAGTGTGATTTCGTTCCGTTAAAAATTAGATTTTTTTTCACTCAATTTTTTCCTTTTAGAAAGTTAATCTTATGACTATAGGACCTTTTTCTTGATGTTTATACCATTCTTGTGTTCAATATTCTGGTCTCAAAGATTTATCTTGCAACTTAGTAGTTATTTTATAGTCATATGGTTTTTCATATATTATTTTATAATAACCTTTACATGTACAGATAAAATAAGTCATAGTATTCTTACAAAAAAAAAAGAAAAAAGAAAAAGAAAAGCCATATATACACTATAGTAGCTAGTCTTCATTTGTTGATTAATATTTCTCATGTGTAAATGTATTCTTTCAATTTTATAGTATGTATCTTGGATTTGAATTGCAGTTATTACTATATTATGATTTCGAAAAATTACAAAAAAAAAAAATCACAATACGGTGACTTCTATAAAGCTTTAAAATTCGATTGCCATACATAATATCATTTAACTTTAATTTAAAACACTCATGTGTAAAGACGAAAGGTTGAACTTTTGTTATTGATATTAATAGTAATTATGATTTTAAACTGTGATATGCAATCTTAATATTAATATTATTATGTGTTAGGTTTTACAACTGTAATTTTTTATAATTTTATTTCATAATAACTATATTTTTTTGTATTTATATGCAATATTGTTAATTATAAAATATCTACAATCATAATTTAGAAGTATGATATTAAAATTAACTAATCAAGCACTTTATCAGTATTTAGCTAATTATATTACTAAAATAGAATAAGAATAAGGATATAAAAATTAACATTAGTTTTTGAATTGTAAACCTATTCTTCGATAGGATAACCAATAATGAAATTTAATGATTACTTCAGAGACAATTAACGACAGGCAATTATTTCAACAATCAATGATAGATTTATACATTAATTCGACGACCCCATTTGATGACAAACTGTAACGACAACCTTAAAAGGTTATGTTTGTCATATTGTTGCCAATTAATGTGACATTAACAATTAAATGTTTAGTTAATTAATTTCGACTGTTTCAATTTTTTTATTCATAAGTATATGTAGATAGCTTAATTCTCACACACCCTGATGTTGTTTTTGTCAAAAATGATTATGATGTTTCATCTTGTGCAGCCAAACCTGGTATAGCCTAGCTTCACTGACAAATTTGTTGTACTTCAAGAAATTCTAGTTGTTGATTATATTATTAATTAATGCATGATTAAATAATATTCCCAATAGATACAAATCTCAGTTTCCCATTTCTTTTATAAAATAAAAAATATTATATAATTTTTATGTACTACTATAATTCAACATATCCACCTTGAGTTTAGTGACTGCCAACTCCAAAGTCACTGTATTATTGTTAAAATAACTAAAAAAATAATCATATTTTTGCATGAGAATGCAGGTTCACATTTCTTTACATAGAATGAATGATTTCAAAATAGCAGTCATTGGAGAGAGAAAGAGAGGAGAGAGAGAATGATTTTGTAATAATTTAGGAATGTACTGAGTTGTAAGTGAGAGTACTGTTAAGGATTCTGAAGTCTTTGGAAGACCACAAAAGCGACAATCTCGTGGTTTTGATTGCACAGAGAGAGCATCAAAAGACGACAAAATTGGCCACCAAAATCTATAGAACATGGAAACCTAAAGATCATAGTAATCTTGCTCATCATGTTCATTCTGGTCGTTGCCTCTTTTTGCTGTGTGAAATTTTTGGAATTTGGTGCCAAACCCAAAAATAAAAAATAAAAAAATACTGTACAATATAAAAAAGGGTTGGTGACATTCAAGCTTATTCTTTGAGTAACAAACTATTATACTATATAATGCCCATAAGAATTGTTAGTTTTTAATAATTTTTTAATTTTAAAAATATAATATATTGTTACAATTGAAGAAGATTACGTTACCTCCACAAATTTTTTTGAAAATTTAAAATAACATTGTTGTTTATTTCTTTAAAATCAGTAATAACAGAATTCTGAGTCTAAGATATAAATAACATAATAATATTAAATCATTACTTCATTCTAGAGATAACGAATTTAATACAAAAAATATTAAATTATAATTAAAGGAATAAATATCTTTGAGACTACTAACACATTCTTCTTTCTTTTTTTTTTAGAATATATATAATTTTAAGAGTAATATTATTAATTTTTAACATATATATATAATACAATTTGATTCAAAATGTCTCTACTTATTTGTAAAATAATTGAACTCCTTTTAACTGAACTTTTTTTTTTTAATTGTGAAACAATAATTTACTTATCATCTCTTAAATTTAAACTCTAAATATGAAAAAAAAAACATAATAAAAAATTATCATTCTATCCTTAAATATACCCAATCTAACTCAAATAGTCACACATAAAGTTATAAAAGCTGGTATGTAAAACAAAGATTATTCAATTTTAAAAGTCGTGTATCGATTTTAGTTTAGGTTAGTTTTAGGTCTTTCTAACGTTTGGTGACAAAGAATGTCTGTCACAACCGCAGAGTCAAAGCACAGAGATTTTAGCAAACTATTTCCACCTGTAACACAGTGTTGTTTGCTACCCCAAACTCAGGGACACAGACTGCTATAGAATGTCTCTGTGTCTGACCACTTCGCAGAACATCACGCGCGTGAGCGCGTGTCCAATTCACGAGTCACAAAGAAGACAAGAGACTGCTTTGTCAGTATGTTGGACCAAACACAGAGCGCCTCGGTGCCAGTAATTGGATCTTGTTAATTTGCACGCGCCTCGAAACATCGTCAAAAGCTGTAGCTTTGAACATTCTAAACCGAGATAAACTATATTTTACATCCCTTCAAAATTTGGTTTGAATTATATTTACATTCTTTTATTTAAGTATATATATTTAATTTTTTATTTTCATTATATTCATTTTTATGAAATATATTTATTTTTAACAATATAAAAATATGAACATAATTAAATTAAAATTAGGATAAAAGAGTGTAATTTATCCTAATTTACGTGACTTTAATTTGGTTGTAACTGTCTCTTTTTTGTTTGTGTGAGTGGGTTGTGTTGCATTGTTGGTCCAAGAAAGTGAAGTTGAATGCCTGCAATTACAGTTCATTCCTCTGCTTGGAGAGATCTTAGTGTTTCTCTTTTTTTCTCTTTGTTTGGTGATTCCTATACATGAGATTGTTCTTTATTAGAGGACTAGTCAATTGAGTAATTTATGTTGCTCTTTCAATGACATTCCTTTTGATAGATAGAGGGGAGAATAAGAAATGACTTAATCTGCTATTTGCACTTAAATTATAAGAATACATTGTATAAAGGGTCACAAGTCTCTAAACAAATTTATATACGATATCTTATATGAATTCAAGACATTTTAAGAAATTTTTTTTTGAAATAATAATAAATATGATTATAGTATTAAAGCTTGCAACACTTAAATTATTGGTCGAAGGTTACTTTGTCAATAATTTTTCACAAAAGAGAAGCATATTTATTAATTATTGATTCATGAGTTCTCGAGTTGATTAGATGGCAAAATTATTGTTTTCAATCTTAAATTTTTAGGTTTAAATTTCTAGATGTAGTCAGTATTGTAAGTCTCTATAAAGTGTGATAGGCTCATAGTATAACCTTGAGATAAAGCAATTTATATTATTTGTAAACTTCTATTTATAATAAAAATGGTTAAATTTATCATAATATCATTTGCAAAGTTATAAACTGAAAATATATTTATTTTTTGAGAAACCAGTTGAGTATAACATTACTTGACGGTTTTTTTTTTTTTCTCTTTTGAAGAGGACGAAAGACTAAAGAAAAAGAGAGAAAACTAAGACTTGCTTGAGTTAATTTAAGCTAGCCATTCTCTTTTTTTTTTGTTAAATGCAATAAATAAATAAATAAATATAATATTAGAATAATATCTATGTGATGCATAATTTCATTATAAAATATGAATATCACCTATTCATTTATTTATATAAACTATGTTAAACACCTAAGAAAAATTTAAAATATCAATAAAAAATTTATGATAAATGTAATGGTAAAAACTTAATTTTTGAAGATTAATTAAGATTTGATTTTTTTACTCTAAATTTTTATCTCAATTCTCAAAAAGTAAAAAAAAAAAATTAAATAAAAAGCCCAAAACTTAAGATATAGAGATAATAGTAATAACTTGATTTTAGTAGATTAATAAGGATTTCATATTTTGATTTTCTATCTCTTAATTTTTGAAAAGTTAAAAAAGATAAAAATAAAAATAAGGAAAAAAATACATTTTACTCACTTGTGGTATGACCCTATCTTTGATTTACACACTTGTGATTTAAAGTGTCACAAATAAGGAACTTGTGTGATTTGTATTGTTAATACTTTATCCATATTTATTAATTTTTCATCTAAATATAATAAATTTTGTTACATATCAGTCATGTGCTCCTTAATTAACCCTAATTGCACCCCAAAGTTTCCAATTTCCTCTTTTAACTAAATTCAAAGAAATTTTATGAAAATCAAAGGTAAAATTTTTTTTAGGGTTTCGGATTTAGGAAGAAAAGAAAGTTTGGAACAATGGAGTGAAATCAAGATCAAATTAGGACTAATTATGGAACATATGACTAGGATGTGATAAAATTTATTAGATTTGAATGAAAAATTAGCACAAATAGATAAAATATTAACAATACAAATCACATATTGCTTTTTTACAATACTTTAAATCATAAGCAGGTAAATTAAAATTAAGCTTACACCACAGATAAATAAAATATATTTTCTATAAAAATAAATAAACAATAAAATCTAAATTTATTATTATGTGAGATGATTTCACTAAAAATAAAAATAACATGACTTCTTTTGTATGTGTTTGTGTTAAGAGAATGAAAGATATTTGTTATATATCAAATATCCATAACCTAATTATTTGATATCTATAATAAAGATACACGAGCTCAAGACATATAATGGAGATTAAATTTTGGATAAGTGGAGGAACAAAAACATAATATATAAATATATATATATATATATAAAGTAAACAGAAAGAAAAGGAACTGATGTGATTTTTCAGAAACAAATATCAACAAAAAATAAAAATAAAAAAAAAACCTAGACTTATATACATCCAACAAGTGTTGCTTTCAAACTTGGCTTTCCAATATAATATAATGAGCAAAACTCCAAAAACATGAAATTTATCAGAGATTTTCAGTTTTTTCTGCTCTGATTATTCACAAAATTATCAAATCTAAGATTCATATGTGCTACCAAAGGTGAGTATTATGCCAAATGGTTATCATAATTAAATTATATATAATTTTATATATACATCATGCCAAATATTAAAAATTTATTTTTTTTAAACATCTTATATACCGTAATTCAACCAGGACAAATCACTGAGAATTCAGAATTATTGTGTATTATCTTAAGCTAAATGATTGTATGGAGGGTAAAAAGTTTAAACTTTAATCAAGAAGAGAGGACCAAAAGAAAATTAATTAGACAGAATATCCATCCAACAATATGCAATTTATGGCATAAAGCTATTCTTATTTGGGCTTTTTCTATTTTTGTCAAGTCCTTCATATGATGTGTCAATATGTGTATAATATTATAATTAGATCACACAAAAATTAGTGGTGAGATAATGGGTTTGTATCGTTCATCCATGTTAGTTGAAGCATAAACCAGCTTACACAATATTCCTTTTTTTCTTTATTAATTTTCAGTCTGATAATATATACAGAGAATAATATTGTATATACCAAGTGGATTTTATGCCAAAGACTATATATTAATTTGAAGTTTAAAATTATATAATATACACATCAATCCATTACACAGTCTGAAATACACCTAAACTTAAACTATTTTATAACTTATTTTAAAATGTGATTTGAATCAATCCAAGCAAGCGACTATTAAATAATGATCTTGCATACTAAATTTTTAAAAAATTAAACCACAATAAAAATGTCATCAAATAATTAATCTTTTTTGTATTTAAAAAGCATGCTTTATATTAAATAATTTTGAACAAATATAGAATTTTACTGATATGATTCACAAGATTAATTTTTAAATTCATCAAGGAATTCTAGGAGAAATTGACACTTTATAAAAAGTTATCCAATAATATAAGTTTATTTGCAAATTAGATGTGTGAATAGGGATATGTAGAGAGGAAGAGAGAAAAAGTGTGCATTGGCATTGGAAAAGCAGAATATGAAAGAAATATAAAATGGTGGTTGGAGCTGTAGCTGAATGTCTCAGAAACTTCCTTGTATGATTCATTTATACAGTAAGATATGAATAGTAGAAGAAGAATATCTATATTGAAATCACTTTTGTGCACATAATATTCAAACTGAGATCTTGAAAGAAAGGAAGGAATCTTAGGGTGTGTTTGGATTCGCTTTTGCAACAACCAAGAAGGAATAAAGCACATTCAAAGAGCTCTTCCATTTCTCACTCTCTCGCGGTTTGGTCGGTCCGTGAGTCAGTAGTGATGTAGCTGCTACAGCTCTTTGTGGCAGCAAGATCATCATCTACTAACACTAGTGTTAGGGTTATCGCTAAAGCATCTCGAGACCGTAGAAATATTAAATTCTTATAAATTGGAATCAAATTAGAGAAGAAACTGTTTGGAAAAAATTTAGATTTGAAACCTCTGATTTACATGTTATGCTTTATCAAAAAATTTGAAAAAGATACATAACTCTAAAATAGATTATGAATTATCCGTTGATAATTTAATAATTTACATGATTATGACTAATTTTGACATTAGGCTCACAATCGTAATTCTAATTAAGTTGTTATATTTAATGGGTCATCCAGAAGTCTTTTTCAGAAATATTCACACGTTTTTAAAAATAAAGTATATTATGATAATTTTGGATTATAAAACTAAGAAAATATATAGTTATAAATTTATAATTATTTTTTTTATCAAGGTTTATTTATTTTACACTTTGGTATCTGCAGAAGCCAAATTTTACTGTTTAGGGTTTATGGTTGCGGCCTCTGGGGAGAGCAATCAATGGGATTGGAATTAGGAATAGGGCATGTTTGGATCCCGAAATTGGTGATATAGAAATTCGGTATCATTCTCTTTCCATTATATTCTCATAATAACTGAATTCTTTGGACCAATAACCAAGGAAGAACATTGGAAGGAATTTCTAGGGCTCGGAATTCCAAGCCAAATCTATCATTGCTGATTTTCTCCCTCCTCTCTCTCTCTCTCTCTCTCTCTCTGTCTTATGTGTTTTTGAGTGGTTCAATTTTCATTCAAGTTGTTACCCACATGCAAGTTTCGGTATGATCTAGATATGATGCTTCCTTCTCTTTCATTTCTTCTGGATGTGTACAACAGCTTTTACTTTTATAACATCATTGTCTGTCTATATGTTTATATATTACGTATCTCAGATAACAACATTATCTTTGTATGAAAATAAAATGAATGAACTATAATTATTAGATTTAATATTGATTGTTAGAATTAAAATCTAAAATTATATATAAATAGTTTTTATATCAAACATTGAATTTAGTTAATAAATTAAAAAATTTTATCATAAAAAAAATTAAAATTTTGTATAATTTTAAAATTTTTTATTATAATTTTGAAATTTCTATACAAAAAAAGATAATATTAATTTTTTTGTCTAATAAAATCTTATTAACATAGAGTAGTTGTTAAATACATTCAATTAGACTATTGTTACTATAAGAAACTAGTGAATTTTTGCTTGATTTGATATCTAATATTAACAAATTAAAATTTAATTTTGAGTTTGAATAACTTCAATTAAACATTAAAATGATGTATTTAAACACACCCTAAAATATAATAATTTGAAAATCTTAAATGTAAATCTTCTTATTATTAAAAATTACAAATTAACATAGATATTAACGATGAATATGAACTAAATTTTGATTAAAATATAGTCGCAATGGCTGCAATTATAACATGAAATTGCTTTTTGACAATTTAAATGGTTGATAAATATGAATTAAGAGATGATGTTGGAAGAATATATGGAGAAAGAAGGAAAGAGAGTGAGACTAGGAGATGTTTTGAGTCCTCACGTTCTCCCACATGTTCACAATCATGCACATGTACATGGAATTTGGATTCCTTGCCCTATTAAATTAAATTAAATCAATTGGAAAATTGGAAGATGGACCCCACTGGACCCCAATCAAGATGGGAACTAACTTCTGCCACTAAACCCTTATGGCTGCTTTCCTTAATTGATCAGGCATGAGGTCCCCTCTAAACTTTCTAATTTCAATTCCCTATTCACCACAAAATCAAAAGAAAGAAGGAAAGATAGATAGGTTTAGAAAAAAAAAAAAAACAACAATGCAACTTAAATAATCATAGTGATCTCATTTTGATAATGTGTTACCCACTTACCCTCCATTCAGCATGGAGAAATTCTAACTTTTTGTCAAAAATTCAAATTTCAAAAAATATTTTTTAATATTCTGATATTCAATGATTTAATTAAAGAAAAACATAGATAGTCTTAAAAAACAACTTCCTTTGTTACATAATGAAATTTGCTTTTTGTAAATGTTGCATATGTAATTTCTTGAATTTTTTCATTCAAACAAGTATTTTTTTTTCGTATTAACATCAAACAACAAAAAATTTACACTTTTCTAAAAAAAAAAAACTATTTCATGTTCAATAGATATTCCTTTACCACATAGTTACCCTCAGGGGGTGTTTGGTAGGGGGAAACTTTTTAGTTTCTCAGGAATCTTAAGTTGGGAAACAAAGTTTCCCATGTTTGGTAGCCTTTT
>JANHAO010016322.1:0-14455 GCA_026873985.1 Saraca asoca | reverse complement strand
CCCTTATGATTCATTGTTAGTGCAATTTGAATTATGATTCATTGGTCTAGAATGAATCCAAACCTCCTACACGTCATTTAAGAATATCTTCAGTAAGAAACACGAATAAATGATTTTGCAGGGATGTAGGAGTTTCTTTAAAGCCGAATGCCTTGCATGCTTCTATCTCATTTTAGTTCTCTCTTTTTTGAGAGAGTAAGTTCTCCTATAATTAGTCTTCCCCATCAAATAGTTATTTGGAGTTGAAAATTAATATTATATTTGAATGGAAGAGAGATGGGAGGAATGGGAGGGTTATATCATCATCTTCTCCTTGTTTTGGATCTTTGGTGGGCAGAAAATTAGGGATTATCATTAATACTCCAAAACTCCACAACACAATTTTTTTTTTTGTTCCTCCAATTTAAAGGATTTTCTAAACATTTAAACAAAGAAAATGGAAGTCCCCAATACAAGAAAATGATGCCAAACAGAGACTCTGTCGATTTCATGGACGAAATTTTGATTAGACGTGGGAATAAATCTACAATAGGGAGAAGTGATCAGTCATTACTTATAGACAGAAATGGCGAACATGTAATGGATATAGTGGCATCACTCAATCAAGTTATTCAATATCTTTATTATTCATATTGCTCACAACTCAGATACACATTGACAGGACAAACAGTGTCTTCTACAATAGATAGTACAAGCCCATTAAGAATCAATTTATACAAATGGACATTTTTTTTATAATTATTTGAAAGGATAAATCCACGTATCATCTCTACTCAAAGGCAATTGAGATTTCTTGTTTAATTGTAATGGATAAATCAATAAGTTTAATTGTCAGGACTTCCTTCGGGGTTTGGTAATCACTTATTTCACTCCTACGTGCACAGAAATGAGCTTTGTGATTGTAGCCAAATCAGTTCAACTAAGTCCCCATCCATTACCTCCGGCATTATGGCTTGTATTCTTGGTGGCAAAATTGATGCTGGAATTGCTTCCTGATTCAAAATAACCTTCAGCTCTTCAATATTTTGCCGCCATTGCCGCCCAATATGCTATCAACATGTTCATCAGAGCCAACCAATTCACTTGCCATGCAATAAGTAACTCCCAATCCAGAACCTATTTGATTCAAGCCAATTAAATTTAAATTCACACACAAACTACTCTCCGGCATTGATGCCCAATCAATCAATTTCGCAGCTTTCTTCGAATCCAACCTAATTTCCTTCATTGCAATCCGTGCATCTCTGAAGGGACTCAAACACTTGTCCCTAGCAAACCCAACGCATTTCTCCTTCGCCGCTGCAAAACAATCCGCCATTTCACGCTCTTCGCATTGCTCTCTTTGCTTCAAATCACTCATTTTAATCCCCATCATAGCCTTCCACCATGGCGGCTTGCACTTGTTGGAGGCGCTAATAGCGCACCCAATCCTGGCCCCTTCCTCGCACTGCCCGATGATTTTGTGCTCGCACGCTGTGTATGCCGAAGCCCAAGTTTGTGTGTCTCTGAATGCTAGAACGTACTGGCCGGCCGAGGGTTCGTCCTGTGGACCGGCTGGTATCGGTCCACGCAATAAGGGAACCGGATGGTCGAAGTTGACGACGGTGGAAGAAGCTGAGTATTCGTCCACATTGTTGGGTGTGGAAGCGTCCATTGCAAGATTTTGGGGATTTAGGGTTCTAAGGATTCAAATAATTTGATAGAAAATTGGATTAATCAAGAACAGAGCAGCAATATCTGGAATTGGGACTAAATTTAGAAAAATAATTGAAGGATTATGGATGTTCACCGTGAGCGGCTCTAATAACCGCGTTGCTTGGTTTTCCCTGCCGCCAGCTCTAGATATCTGGAGATATGTTTCTAGATCTGAGGAAGCGCGCAAGAATGCAGATACGAGTTGAGAAAAGAAGCCTTGAACCGTACATACTCTGGAGTTTGTACTTCAAAATGATTTTTGTTTTTTGTCAATAACGAATATTGTCCTAATTTATTTTTAATATTTGATTTGTTTTTAGAACCAGATGAATTTTTTTAGTGTAAATTGAGGAGAGATATATATAAAAAAAATTATTAAGATGATGGTTTAAAAATAAAGTTGCGAATCTTATAATAAAAAATTATATCTTTTTTCTTTTAAAATTAAAAAAAGATTGAAAATATAAAAAATTGAAGAAATTTAGATTTGTTTTAACCATTTTATTTTATATCAGCATACAATCAATATAAAATTTTTCATCATCACATTAGCAGAAAAACCTATAACAAGAGGATGGAAAAAAAATGTATATTTCACATGCATATAATGTGATTAGTTATGTACAATACTTGATTTTAGATAGAAAGGCAAGAAAAATGATATATGATTAACGATGTGAACCATATTTATGATTAATAGTTTGATAATATGTATATGTAAATAATGATTTAACAATTAAGGTGGTTGCACGATGGCTAATGAAGGAGTGGAGGATTTTTAAAACTATTAACACCTTGATATTTTATATTGTTTGAAGATTATTTTTTCCTATGTATTTATATAAAATTATTCACTTTCCTTCTGGTGGTTTTCAAATTTCAACAGCATCAAGTACAAGAATTGTGGCAGAAGGATTTACAGCATAAGTTCATGGTCTCATTTTCAGCCGACACAGTTAATTTCGCCCTTGAAAAAGAGATCAAGTGAGCATCATCATTCTAGCAAACTCTTCATAACTAACTTGACCATCTCCATCCAAATCTGCCGCTCTTATCATTTGTTCAGCTTCTTCTTCTGTCAGCCTTTCTCCCAGATACATCATTACCTGTCTCAGCTGAAAAACAGAAAAAAACATACTCTGCTAAATTAGTCATAATTAGAGGGTTAAGAAATCATTAATCTCTACCCATATGTACCTTAATCAATAATTAAATGGGCTTTTAAAACTGAAATATCATTCATCTCTGTATATATACCAATTGATCAAAATTAACAGTGCTTGAAATGTATATAAAGAAATTGGTTTGCACTGCAAAATATGTTTACCTCAGTAGCTGATATGTATCCATCTTGGTCTCTATCAAACACTTTGAATGCTTCTTTTATCTCCTCAGCCAAATCTTCCTGACAGCATTGATCATGCAGTGTCATAGCCAACTCTTTATATATTAAAGTATCTAAGTATACGAGAACTTAGTTGTATTTCTTTCTTACCTTCATCTTTCTGCCCATAATATTCAAGAATTCTTCAAAATCTATTCTCCCATTCCCATCAGACTCCACTCCACTAATCATTTCTTCAAGTTCCTCTTTTGTTGGATTCCCATCTATTGATTGGATAGTAGTTGCCAATTCATCCACAGTAATGAAGCCTAAAGCCAACAGATTCAGCAAATTAAATCAGAAAAAGTTGGATGGTAAATTACCCGCCTCACAATCAGAGTCAGGAGCTGTACATCCCCATGACTCAATTAAACCCATCTCAAAGGGTTAAAAATTGGAAAAAATACAATGTACTCATCTTTATATGATTTGAATTTACTTAATCCTAGTATACTTTAAAGTGTTGAAATTAATCCACCTATATTTTGCTTGATTAACACTTTGTCTATCTTAACTTCATTTTTTGTCAAAAAAACAGATCAAATTTGTATGCTTTTATCATGTAATCTTTTTTATTATTCGTTAAAATCACAAAATCAATAAGTTAAGATTATATGAATCATAGATTCAATAATATATTTTTAGATTTTAACTACAAGCCTATAATTCAAAATGTCACTATACTAATGGAATACTCAATTGATGAAACCTTGCTCATAATAATTTTGCTTGTTTGATTTAATTTTATGATTTTAATAGGTAAAAAAAAAAAATCATATCATAAATATGTGCAAATTTCATCTTTTTTTGATGAAAATTACTTTAAGTAGATAAAATATTAACAGAACATATTACAGATGAGTTAATTTGGATACTATAAATTATAAATAAAGAATGTAAATTCAAATCATGCCACGCGAGGGTAGCTTGTATTTTTTCCATAAAAATATTATTTTTGAGAGCAGTAAGGCAATCCCAGGCACTTGGCAATGTAATATAGGTGGATATCGAGCACTGAAACTAAAAGGAAGGTAGAAAAGAACACACCATCAGAATCCTTGTCAATCAAGCAAAATGCTTCTTGGAATTCAGCAATCAGATCTTCTGTCAATGAATCTGCCATTATTTGCTATGCTTTGCAGGATCAAATCAAGTGTGGAAACAAGCAAGGAAAACTCCACTTTTCGTTTTGCCTAAACTAGAGAGATAGAACAATGTGGACTGTATATAGAGTTCATTTTCTTTTATAGAATAATAAAAACATCAATAATGGAAACTGCTATTGGAATGGTCAAAACAAACACGGTTGAGCTAGAAATTCCAATTCAAATGGATGGAACGTTTTCAAAGGGTGCTTTCTTGCGATGACTCCTAAATATGAACAAAGGGAAATTTTGAATAAGAATTGCCGCCTGGTCCCAGCAATCATTCTCTGATTATGTTATGAACAAAGGAAAACTCTGAGGATGCTGCTGACCTTACAACTCTTAGAAATAACCCCACAGCATGGAAATTTAATTTCTTATTTTAATGTTTAAAAGAAATAACAATATAGTTGTCGTTTTATGATTTGGAGATCATGGGCTCAAACCTTGAAAACAATCTTTTACAATGTGTAAAGTAAGTGCTAGCAGAAAGTTAAACATTTCAAGGAAGCTATAAATCCATTATGAAAAATAATTATGAGATTTCTATCATATATGATCACTTGACGGTGTAGTATAAATCTAATTATAAGACTAATGTTAGTATTAGTTAAATTACTTGTTCAAAGATTTGAAACTGAAGTAACCATGACTAAGTGATTTGAATGGTTAATCTTGACTTGCAATTCTATTCAATTTTCAGGGCAGTAAGTATTAGATATTAGTTAAAATAATAATAATAATAATACAAATCTTAATTATGGATTAAGAATGTTCCTTCTGTTAAAGTGCAGATAGAACCTATAGGCTATGGCTGTTATTGACTTATTCTTCGCAAGGGTTTGACATGGAAAGGTACAAGAGAATCGTCACATGTAGATTGTGGCAAGAAATGGAAAAATATGTTTCCATCCAGAAATTGAAGGGTCAAAGCTTTTGAAGGTTCTGACTCTCTTAACTCTGATTGCAGCAATTACGGAAGACGTGGTGCCTTGTATTAAATATGTTAAAGTGGAATATGATATTGTTCCTCAACTCTAATTAACTCCACCACTCCATTTGAAACATTTTATTTATCTAAGTTTCAAAAAATGCTACCCATCGTAAATAAAATTACTTCTTTCTCTTCTCCTCTTTCATCTTGTGAAACTCTCACTACTATTTATTGTTGTTAATCATCGTTTATAACTATTTATTACTATTAACTATCATTCACTATTATTTTATATCATTTGACTACCATCCAGTTCCACTATTATATTTGACCATTATCCAATATCATTATTATCGTCAATCATCATCCAACACTACTATCATCGTTGATCACTGCCTACTATCATTTATTGTCTATTATTGTTAACTATCACTTATGATCGCTTACCACTATCCATTTTCACCTTTTGCCATTTATTATTACTTATCACCACTTACCATTATTAATCAATGCTTATCACCGCCTACTACCATCTTCCACCATTATTTATCATGTTCACCATCACTCAATACTACCACCACCGTTGACCACTATTTACTACTACTTACCGTGTTGACTACCCCATCACCACCTATCTTTGTTGACCACTGCTCACTATTACTTTTTGTTGTTGATCATTGCTGATCACCATTTATCATTAGACTATCGCCTATCACTGCCTACCGTTATTTATCACCGTCCATCATTATTAACCATCATCCAACCAATTAATAAGCAAAGAAATCATAAATATTGTGATTTCATTCCCTTATTGAACCAAACAAATCAAAAAATAATAATTATCATTATCTTTATTCATCCGTATTTGATTCTATTTTCTTTTCATTTCCACAGTTTTAATCAAATACCACTTCAAGATTTTAGGGAATAGATCATATTAATACAAAATTTGTTACCTTTTTCATTTGGAATCACTAAAAAAAGAGTAAATTACTCCAACTTCTCATGAGATTTGGAGTAATTACACACGGGCTCCCTAATTTTGGAAAATTAGTCTACTCTGCTTTATTTTTGTAATTGAAATTGCACTGACCTCCATGTCATTAATTTTCCATCCAAAAAGCAAAGCTTTGTTAACTTTTTGTGGGACTCACACCTACAATGTGGGCCTATATTGCTTTGGAGTTTTGGTTGACAATTTTTTTTTTTACGAATTTGCTCTTTCCATCTTATGGCACATGGGAGACAAGTTAGCTTCATTTTGAGACAAGCATTTTGCGAGGGAGGATGCAATATTTTTTTTTGGGGACAAATTTGCCTTTTCCAACTTATGGCACATAGTAGGCAAGTTAGCTTCATTTTTAGGCATGCATTTTGCAAATGGAGGATTCATTATTTTTGGGACATATTTGCAAAGTTAGGGCACATAGGAGGCTATGTTTTAGGTGAAGTTATTTCTTTTAAGTCTATTATATATAATAATTTATATTTAGATGATTTATTGCTCAATTTTTTTTAAACTGTTAGTCAATTATTTTAAGTTGTTAAACTATATGATATAAATAAATTTCCTTCACACTTCTAAATTATTATTTTTTCTTATTATATATAATTAGCTAAATTTGTTAATAATATTATTTTCATGAATATATGTGATTTGAAAAAAATAATAAGATTAAATATAATATCACAAGAAAAATTTAAAAAACTGAAAAATATTAAAAATTTTAATTCATTATTAAATTCAAGAATAACACTATTTTTTTAGATTTAAGAGAAAAAGAACCAATATTAAAAATTATAAATGACGTGTTATATGTATATATAATAATTTTTGCATATTTACTCATTGTACTGATCTTATTATATAAGATATTACATAATTGATAACTTTTGGAACTAAAATGATAGAAGATAAAAAATGATTGAAATACATTTAAAATTAATAAGTTATGATAAGGAAAAAAAATAATTTAGATAATACAATGATGATAGATGAATTATAAAAGGAAATGTAAAAGGAAGAAATACAAACTTTAACTAAAGGAAACTTTTATTTGAAAAAAAAAATAATACGTATTGTAACTGATGTAGTTAATTATAAAAGAATGACATATATTAATTGATAATTCTAAAGTGCACAAAAAATTAATTTTAAATAAAAATTATTATAATTTGATTTCATCTGAAAAAATCGTACTAAATATTTAATAAAAAATTAAATAATATTGATTTGCATGTATTAATAACATTGTACTTTTTTTTTTCGTTCTTCAATTTCTTTTTCTTCTTTTTGCCGTTACAGGAGAAGATGTTGAAATTGAAGATAGATTTAAAGGAGAAGGAGTTGAAATTGGGGGCACCATTTTATAAATTTGAAATTAATAGTATTTGACAATTTTTGTATATCTATTGTGTTGATTGTGCTAGTCTTCTTTGCATTGTCGACAACGTAGAATTATTCTAATTTTTAGATACTTAGAGCTTTTAAAAGAATGACATAATGTCATCTAATTATATATTGTCATCTTGAAGAATGAGATAATGTCATGAATTAATTGTAATGTTAATGAAAATTTTTACATAAACTAGAACAAGCATAATTAATTATAGTAAGTGTAATAAAAATTGTTATTTAATTAATTATAATGTGAATAAAATTCTTTTCAAAATTGGTTTAGTGTTAATTGTTGTATTAAGTGTAGTCTACAAATTTCTTCATAAACTATTACACAAAAACATGTATATAGCATAAGAGTAGCAATAATAAAGTGAGGGCAAATCAAACTTTTTATTTTTGGACTTAATATCGTTCACTTTTATTATTGATAGGGAGTGTTAGAATAATCTTTTAAAATAGAGATTTATATGTAATTACTCTAAACTTCAGAGGAGGTTGAAATCATTTATCCTTAAAAAAAACTTAATTAATTTGAAATTAAATTTATCTGTAAAATTATTTTCTAAAATCAATTTCAAATTATTTAGATTCTATTTTTTTTATTTCCATGAGGTGTAAGCTTCTTCTCAAATTGTTACTATAGTGAAGAAAATTATAGTTGCATTTGATATTATACAAATTGTTATGGATATAAATGTAGCAAAATTTTAATTAGTGTTCATACTGGTGAATAAGTACTTTAAATTTAATTGTGACATATAACTTATAAAACAAAATAATGAGTTAATAAGCTGGCATCTGCAAGGGGAAATCAATTAGGACCATTTTAACAAAATATTCATGTTGCTCCTCGCAATATTAGTTTTGTGAAGAAAAAAATAGAGTATTCAACTATAATTTCTATTGACAGTCAATTTTGGTAATTGATCAACCAAAGGTTCTGATGCCTAAACTGTAGAAGAAGAACATATGAAAATACAAGAAAAGAGTAAAAGAAGGAAGAACATGATGAACACTAGGGATTTTTAATGTGATTCAGCTAAAGTTAGTATGACCCTTATGTACACGATGATTATATTTGCTTTTATGTGGTTGTTTCTCTGCAGTGTTTAACAAAGTTGTAATATAAGCATTCTCTCACTATTTTGGTAGATTTTTTGCGCATATTTATTTTCTTTCCTACAATGACTTTTCCCTTATTTATAGAGGTAAGGGGGTTACAAATGTAATTTGATAAATTGTAAAACTATCTTTTTTACCGCATTGGGCAATAAATGTTAGGCAACTTACTATTGATTTTTCAAGGCTGATCTATCGGTTGGGAATATGTGCCTTTGACTGTTGACTAGACTTTGGTGTTCCATACCTATACTTGGGATAGCTTGCTTGGCGATCTAAGCTCGCCTACAGTCTACAATGTTATCATTTCAGACTTTAATCTTATCACTTTATCTGCACTTAGCCATGCATCTAATGTACATGTTTTATAGCCGTTAGTGTGGTAGCCTTACTTTTTTCTGGACCATTTGATCAAGAATAGCTGGACAACCTTTGGATTCTTTGGTGAAGCCAGACTAGTCTATATAAGATGTGAAAAACCTTTTGCTTTTTTCACTGAATGACCTAATGGGTGCATTAGTTGAGCCCCTTATGTTTCTAATGGTCTATATCTTTGATAGAATGCTACGAGGCATATATGGCCTATTACAACAATTCCTCTATGAGGATCCTGGGAAGTTTTGTTATAGGAAGCTCCCATGGACAATTTCTCTCTGAGGATCTGGGAAATTTTTGTTACATTTCTCCATAACCTCCTCATGGTTATGCTGAATAATGCAACTCTTTCCCCTTTGTTCTTTGGCCTCCTTGCACGGTGAGTTAACCATTCGATTTTCTCCAAGTACCTTGGTGCGCGCTCAAGTTAGGGAAGAAACTCCTAGCTTAAGAGGAGGACGAGGAAGAGTTGGAGTAGTTTGACTTACTTGTTGATCCTCTAGCTTGTTGGAATTCAGCCCTTCCTTTTAGGATATGTTAGTTATAGGCTTGCTTTAATTTGTATTCTTGAATCTTCATGCATGAATTCACCTCGTTGAGTGAGGTTTTTAATGAAAACTTTGTTTCCTTTTTCCATGTGCATCATGTTGAATGCTTCATATATATATCACAGAAGGTAGCACATAGGCTATTGTTGACACAAATTCCTGCAAATCATAGCTAAATAGAATATTAAGTTGAATGACCAATCAGTCACATTAATGCTTCTCACTTAATAATAAATTTAAGCACTGGAGTGCCTCGGCTTGTAAAGACTTCAAGCACCAAAATGCCTGAGCGTTTTAGCTAGTGCAAGATTAAGTGCCCAGGTAGGTTGCACGAATGTGCCTCAGCTAGCACAAGTTGTGACCAGGTAAGTCGGCCCTCAGCTATCACAAATCGTGACCAGGTATATCGCATCCCAGCTATCATGAGATTGAGTGCGCAGGTAGGTCGCATGGATGTGCCTTAGCTAGCACGAGTAGATTGCATGAGAGCTGTGCCTTAGTATAACTTGAATGCCGGTGAGGATTGGAAGCTCTAGTCTATTGCTTGTGATCTGTGATCTTACAGGTTGTTTGACACATTTTTATTCATTTTGTCCGTGACGCTCGGGTTCCTGTCACTAGCTTGTATGATTGTTTCTGTCTTTGGTGAATGTTTTTGCCAAGCTGGCAACAACTTACTATTTTTGTTCACCGAACCATAAGATTATAGGTAGTTGATCGGTTCCTGGGTCCAACGGTGAGACAATGTACGATATAAATTGATATAAATCCTTTTTCCCCCTTTCATTCATCATTTGAAATCTAAAGCTCTCAAACTCTTCTTTCTCATCTTCTCCATCAAGCTTGCATCTATTCCTAGCCGTTTGCTTTTGTTAGTGTTATTTTGGCTTACCAGGCTTGTGGTTCAAGTTCTAATCATCAAAAACTAGCTTTGCACGTGTTCCAAAACTTCTCTCGTAGTTGATACAGTAAGTTTTCTCTTTCCAATTTGTGGTTTCTAGGAGTCTTTGTTTTGTGATCTATGTGAGGTTTGCTT
Source organism: Saraca asoca (assembly GCA_026873985.1). Taxonomy (NCBI): domain Eukaryota; kingdom Viridiplantae; phylum Streptophyta; class Magnoliopsida; order Fabales; family Fabaceae; genus Saraca; species Saraca asoca. The sequence goes on along the minus strand of JANHAO010016322.1, from coordinate 3,818 downwards.
GCCTATTATTGACAAAATCTGGAATGTTAGTTAAATCTACTTGCTTGTGTAGTTTCTTTCATTGTGTTTAGTTTGTCTGGTCGGTTCATCAATAGACTCCAAGGTTTTCAATTGTTGTTTCGAATCTTTCACCAGTTTTCTGGGCTTTATCAGCCTAATAGTTGTACCTTCCTTGTCTCTTGGAGTCTGGGTCTTAAACTTGGTGATTTGAGGTGTGTATGATCTATTGTGTAGAAAAAACTCAGTAAATCTCTCAATTTTAGGGATGGTCTACCTTCTGTGACCTAACCATTTCTCTTTCTCCCTTTTGTGTGGATGCCTCGATTTCATAGACACCGCTGTCACCAAGTGAGTGGTGGAGATATTAAATCATCTAGAGATAGTGGGGAGCAACTTCGTGTCATAGGGGGAGATGACCTCTCGAAGTAGTGAGGTCGCGAAGGAGTTCATAGCTCCCTTTGGACCTGAGGGAAATCCTTGAGTTGTTGAAAAGGGGCTTTTGGATCGTTACCTTTTGTGCATCACCCCTCGTCCATCAAGGTTAATGAGCTCAAAGGAATAGCTTATATGTATCACTTTTCGATGGGCTGTCGTATCTTAGCACTTTCTCCTAATGACCATGCTGCCTTTCCTCTTCTGTAGTTCGTAGCGATTAGTACCCAACGTCTTGATTCTAGGCTCAGATTCTCGGTCCATCCTTATATAGTAGACTTTTTGAACAGATTAAAACTTTCTCCTTTCCAACTGACTCCCAACTCATATTCTCAACTAACTTCCCTCACGCTCCTTTACCTTAAGTTGCCTTGCACCTCCTTCGATTAGAGTACTTTGTAACCTTTATAATATTAAAAGTACTGGGTTACGAGAAGGAATCTATTATTTCTCAGCTTGCCCGTCCAATTATAGGAGAATTTTGCCTCAAGGGGATGCCAAAGGAAAGTCCAACGTGGGAAACTATAAAACCTATTAGTTTTACATCACCTACCCCTCCTTGTGTCATCTCTAAAACTTTGCATTTGTTCTGAGTCTTGGTAAGCGAGCTGAGGGAACGTAGACTAGCTTCAGTACTTATTTTACTTTATTTTAAATCTGACCTTATGTTGTGTCTTACAGACGGAGCTGGGAAGGAGAAACCAGTGCTAAGGGCGAAGGAAGCTAAGGTGCTCAACCAATTCGTTGGCTTTGAGGATCCTTAGAATGACCAGAGGTTTGACGAGGAGCTTCTACAATCTCATAGGCTCCCTTGCCCTCATTGTCGAGCTTTTTGACAGTGTAAGAGATATTAGAGCTCGTGGAGCTAGAGAGGTTGTTCTAGTAGATTTTAGGGAACACGAAAATATGACAAGACTTAATCTTCTTAGAGCCTTAGCCCCTACCTCCGCCAGGTGAAGACCTTGTTGGTGTATGCCCTAGAAGCCAATCATAACAATCATAGGATGATTGTTTTTGCATACATTGTATTATGTTTTAATGGTAATTCAATTATTATTTTTAGTTATATCTACGTAATATAAATAAATATAATAATTATCTCTAGAATAATTTATTATTCTTAAAATATCCCTAGTCGAGTATTGTTGCGAACTGGGATAGTAATAATATAGCAATACTAGAATGTATGATGACTGATGACTGAAAGTCATGGATATAAGATATCAAGTCATTACATGGGTACATATTAGAGAACAAAATGTACTAGACCAACCCATTATAAGAATGCTGCATGGATGGTTATATGTCATAAGCAATTCTTGTAGTAACCATAATGTATGTAGTCCTTGGACCTGAAATCACTACAGTTCTCTACATGAGGAGTCATTTACTTTAACACTGTCTAATGTTACCTTTAATAGGGTGGCCTAAAAGGCAGTGGTTTGGTATATCACAAATCATGTGGAGGGATGTGTGTAATGTAGATGGGATTTTGCCTCTCATTCTTAGGAGGAGTAATATCCATGGGCCCCTTGATTGAGTGGGACTAAGAAATGCATGGCCATGTTCAAATGGATCAATATGTGATATTGATTCATTTGTTTTTTTTAGTTAGTCAAGGGATCAAAAAATATAGATTGAATTATTAAGAGGATGATACATTCCATGCCTCGAGCTCAATCTAGATATTCAAACAAAAGGGATTAAGATACATGGGACATTGGTCACTATTTTAGGTATGTCAGATCACCGACATTCTTATTACTTAGGTAGCTGTGATGTATTGCTAGATACTACTCACTGTCTATGATGCTAAAATTAGATTATTTTTTAGTATCATTGCCAACGTAATAAGAACCTATAGGGTCGTACATAAAGAGTATGAAAAAATTGGAATTAATGTAATATAATTAGAATTCTTAATTAGATTAAGAGATCCTTGAAATATGACCCAATATAATATAATATTGGATTTTATTACATTGGGCTTTATTAATGTTATATTACATTGGGCTTAATTATTAAAGCTAGTTAGACTAATTTAATAAGTTAAGCCCAAAAGTCTTTCTACACTTTCTATTGGACTAGGACTCTCAGTTGAGCTAGGACTAGGACTTTCAGTTGAATTGGGCCTAGGTCTTTTCTCACTAAATCCTAGAATTATAAATATAACATCTTAGGATTAGTGAGGTAGTAGAATGTCAGAAAAATAAGCCAGCCGAATTAGAATAGAAACAGTTTCTATCAGAAAAACAATTGAGTGATCCTAGAAAATTAGAGAGAGAGAGCTATCTTCTAGCAGAGACGCAATAAGAGAGGCAGTTCCATCCGGGTGATCGGAGTTTTGTCTTGCTTGTATGTGGATACTGTAGAGACACAGATTTGTTAATATGTGTTCGTGATTCTGCATTTACCTGTAACTTTGTGTTTATGATTCTGCATCATCTTGCAACCTTGCATTAAATCGCAGCATCATAGGAGACGAAGATTCACCAACTGTGTTACTGATTTCTGGATCAAATTGTAACACCATAAGGAAACGAAACCTATGTTGCTGCATTCTGCATTAAATGCAACGTAATAAGGTATTATTCTAACCAACTGGTTTATATTTTATACATGGATCCTTGGTGGGTTTCAAAATTTTTAATTTTTTCATCGTGCTTGTTGCATTGAAACCCAGCAGACCTGCCACCACCTTGGCCTTTAGTGATGCTAATTGTCCTTCCTTTTTAACAGTTGTAATGGAGACTTTGTGAGTGTTAATCCCCATTTCACAGCTCTAAGCGATTGAGGTCATGAGAGGACTGGCATGGTCTCCTAGTCGTGGGGAAGAATCTTCAGACAAGCCTCCTATTAAAAATAAAGAATTGACAAAAAGAAGGAGGTAATTACTTCTTTAGAAGAGGAGTCTGAGGGTGCGCCAGAAGAAGGTCCCAATGGTTTGGGTCCCAGGACAAGGGAATACTATGAATTCCTAAATAAGCATATAGGCTAGGTCTTGAGGACCCACACAAAATCATTGGAGTCTGGAGACGTGCATGGTGATGGCTTGATAGGTGTTTTGGTTTGCCACTGTATACTAGTAAGTATAATTCTCTCTTCAACTTTTCACCTTTTTGATGGGTAATTTTAACCATTTTGGTCTTTTTAGGCACACTAGAGGGGATTAAAATGAGGGATGAGAACTTATTCTGGGAAGAGGAGTGAAGCAAGCTTGAATGTGACTTGGCTGCTTCAACTATGGAGGCATTAGAGCTAAAAAAGAAATTGCAAGATTACGAGACCTAGCTATGGAATGCCATGTTAGTCTGGATGGGTGCCCTAGACCAATTTGATTGAGTTCTAGTGCATCCTAGACTATACATTCTGTGCATTTAGATATA
>JANHAO010016321.1:0-14426 GCA_026873985.1 Saraca asoca | reverse complement strand
CCATGAAAGTAGGTAATTAGGTTGATTTAAGTACTATTATTAGACCTTGAAAGAGGCTATTAATTAATTTAGGCAAAACCATCCTTAATTAAATTAAGTAATCATAATAGGAAATAACTCAATAAATTATTAAAGAACATAATTGTGGTGAAATCTCAATCCTAGGCTTTTATTATTATTATTATACTTTGCTTATTATTTACCTGCTACTTTTACATTAGATCTTTCTCTTCTTTTGCTGTTCTTATTTGATTTAGGCATCCCATATTGCAAACATCTTGTAGTTGAAAATGAGATCTCTATGGGATTCAACCTGTATTCGTCAGTACTAGCTATAGCTATACCATGTGCTTACGGAATTACAACATCACTTGGCAATCCAAAGTGTTATGTCCTACTTAGTTGTGATATGCGTAGAACTTGTTTGTATTTCTACCTGCATGAGGTACCCACAAGGGAGTAGGAGTCCCGAAGTCTTCTCTACTCCTTTCTGTCGCATAAATCCTATTAGGAGTATCTGATAGGACGCTGTAGTGCTTGTGGTGAACCAATTGCTGAGGTAGCTTGGCCTTGGCCTTCTTTGCGAGATAGGGGTTGGAGCTGCTCTTTGGGTCTTCACGACTATTCCCCTTTTTTACTTTGGCCTGGGCTGTCTAGTTTGGGCTTTTTTGCACCAAATGTCTCTTTCCACCTGATTTGCTTGGCAGTTCAATTGTAAAACTCTCCCAAGTTTGCTACTGGGGATTTGTATATACTTTTATATAGCTTGCCATCTTTGTGAAGCCTAGCAGCTATTGCCATTAAGACGCTCTCGTCAGACGGGCTCACATTGTCGATCTTGCACTTAAATCGAACAATGTAGTCTTTTAAAAACTCATGCTTGTGCTAAAAGATTGTGGCAAGATGGTAGGGGGCGCGAGCTGCCTCTTCAGCGCCCTGTAGTGGTTGAGAAATTTTTGCTGACAATCCTCCCAACTGTTGATAATGTGGGCTAGGAGGTTCTTGAACCAGGCTCAGGGGTGTCTCCCAATGTGATAGGAAGGACACGGTAATTGATCAGAGGATTACTTGTTCGAAGATCCATCTGATCATTGAACATGTCCAAATAATTATGTGGGTCACTATCTCCGTTGTACAACGAGACGGTAGGAATTTTGAGCTTTTAGGGAAGGGGCTCTGTTTCAATCTCCCTGGAGAAGGGGGTTCGTTCCTTAGAGCGATTCCAGTCACCTCAAGCTTAGGAGTGTGCCTCTAGTTATTTCATCCTTTGGAACAATTCTTCCACCAATAATGGCAATCCTTTAGATTTCTGATTGGAAGCCTGGCGGCTTCTTGCATCCTCCTTGTCATGCGGATGATGACCTGAAACATACTCATGACTAGCTTTGTTCGAAGTCTTAGCTCGCCGTTGATGGGAGACATTTTCGGGTGAGATGACTTCAGCCTGTCTTTACACACCTGGAGTCTGTGCTTGGGCCAGATCTGGAATGCTTCTATCATCCTCCTTATCGAACCTTCAAATGCTTCCCAGCATTGGCACAACATTAGTGCTTCATTAGTCTCAAGGGCAGTGGCAACGGGTTGGCGGTGAACTGGGGAGGCCAAACCATTGGTAGTTTTGATGGTAGAAGAGCTTGCAGTATGACCTTCTGACTAGTTGGTGACAACATCCAACTTCCTAATGGCCTTTACTCTTGCCATTTCAATTGAACAAAATCAACTAGAGAAACAGAGAAACAACCTGAGAATAGAAGGGTCCCACTGGGATGTGCCAAATTGTTGATGGTGGATTCTGGTTAGACCCAAATCAGACTGACGGAGGGGGGGTTCTTGTAGGACCCAAGCTGTTTCCAAATTGTTTGGGTGGTAGGGAGGTGCTGAATGGCTAGAGGAAAGAGGAGAAGAAGGAAACATGCAAAGGTTTAACGTGGTTCGACCAAATCTAGACGGCATTGGACCCTACATCCACAAAGATATTTTATTATATTGAAAGAGTTTTTACAGGGTTTTGGTTATGGATTCTGGTAGGGTTTCTGCTAGTATGCCATTTTTCCCTCTTTTTTTTACAATGGCTCTAGCCCCTATTTATAAAAGCACAGAGGGGTACAAATAGAACTAAATAAATTATACATCTGTTACATCAAATATTAAATGAATAAGACTGCTTAGAGTACTATAGACTGGCTTTTGTAAGTTACTTTTTGCATGTGGGACCCGATGGTTGTATTTGAAAAATGGTGGTGCAAGTTGTCTGTTGGCCTGATGCTTGACTTCAGCGAGCTTCTAGCTAGGTGGGGCTTTGTCCTAGTGAGTTTGAGCTTGTACGCTGGGGCTGTTGCTGGTTCGTGACTTTGAACTTGTTTGGCCAGCAAGCTCGGGTCTTCAGTGAGCTGAGGTTTTTGGCACAACGACCTTATGGTCTGATGAACTCATCCCTTTATTAGACCCGACTCCTTTTAGGCTTTTACTAGCCCACTTTGTAGTGTCAAATTCTACTGATAACAAATCCTTAGAGGCTCTACAAATTGACAAATAAGAAGCAATGGTTACAAGATCCTTAAAGCCTATATAAAGCCCCACAAGCAATGGAACTGTGTTAGTAATCACTCAAAATCTTTGAACTTTCAAGCAAATTTTGTCTAAAAACCTTCATGCACATCTCAGAGTTGCAACTTTCAATTATACACTATTGAGTGATATTTCTTTATTGAGTGATTCATATTGTAAACTCTCTTTTGAGAGAAACCATTCATTGATATCATTATGTGAGAAAAATAGCTAGAGATAGAGAGAAAGAGGTATCTTTCTTGGAAAATCTTGATAGCTAAGATTTGAGAGTTTTGTGAGAAAGCTTCTATTGTGTGCTATGAAAAAGAGAATATTGCGAAAGAGCTTAGAACTTTTAAGTGATTGTAAATCATCAAACATCCAGTGGATTATACCTCAATATACAATGATTGAAACTTGGGAGGAGTAGAGCAAACCCAAGGAAAATTTTTCTTGGACAATCGAATCACTATAAAATCTCTATGTTCTTTTGCTTACCTACTACTTTTATATTCTACAAAGTGTCATATATATTTTGAAGAAATCTGTTTTATAAACTCAAGTCTATTTTAGCCTGTTCTTTCAAGGTTTCTTTTACAACAATTTTGATTACTCTTTCATCCTGACCAGATCTGCAACTAATTTTTAAACAAAACCATTAATTTGAAAAGACTTATTTTCTATAAAATATTTTTATTGCTAGCTAATTCACCCTTTCTTGGTTGACAAACCCTTTCAATTGGCATTAGAGCTTTGTCTCAATTTTTTAAGCCTAACAACTTGTTGAGAAAAGATCTTGCAGGAAAATGGAGTTTTTTGGCAACTCACATGAACCAAAAAGTCATTCAACAACTAAACCTCCATTCTTTGATGGATCCAACTTTGACTACTGAAAATTTAGAATGATGATTTATATAAAGTCTACTAATACCGCTGTTTGGAAAGTGATCAAAAAAGGATATATAGGTCTAACAAAACTAGAAGGCATAAGAATCATTCTCAAACTAGAAAGTGAGTAGGATGATAATGACCACAACATGAAGAAACTCATGCCAAAGCAATTAACGCTATCATGTGTGCTATGACCCTAGTAGAATTTAAAAAGATATCAAAATATACCATAAGTAAAGCCATATGGGAGAAGCTAGAGGTAACATATGAAGATACAAATCAAGATAAAGAAACTATAGTAAGTATGTTTGCTTATGAATATGAAATATTTAAAATGGAAGAAGGGAAAAGAATTGAGCAAATGTTTGAAAGGCTCTCTACAATTGTAAATGACCTCCATGCTCTTGGGAAAATTATTACTAAAAGAGAACTTGATATGAAAATTTTAAGAACTCTTCCTAAAGCATGACGGTATAAAATAAATGCTATTCAAGAAGGAAATAATCTTGCTACTCTCACTTATGATGAACTAAGAGGGCAACTCTTAGCCTATGAAAGAACATATATAAGATAATTCTTAGAATCAAAGAAAAAGAAAAATTTTTCTTTTCAGACTTCTCATGAACAAGATGAGGAGGATGAAGAACTTGACTATGAAATTAGAAGTCAAGATGATGAAATGATTTTATGGCTAGAAAATTTCTGAACATGTACAAGAAAAGAAACGACTTCAAAGCTAGGCTACCATAAAAAAGAGAACAAGTTAGACGTGAGACAAGTAGTCAACCATAACTTGCTTCAAGTGCAAAAAGCCATGACATAAAAAGATCAAATGCCTCTTGTTGAAAAAACAATTCCAAAGAAGGCCAACCAAGCAAGGAGCAATGATGGTCACTTGGGATGATGAATACATACTATCTAGAGATCAACAAGATGATATTGACGATGAAAAAATATCCAATGATTGCATTATGGCATAAGATCAAGGACAAGGGGTAACTAACTCTGATTTAGACATTTCTATGTCATATGATAAGTTACATAGCACCTTAAATGAGCTAATGAAAGATTTTCATAAATTTTTAACAAACTATTTTTTTGTTAGAAATGAAAATTCTAATTTGATAAAAGAAGTTTTTTGTCTTAAAGAAGAATAAGTTCCTTTGACGAAAGAAGAGGAATCTTTAAAAAATAAAAATGAAATATTAATATGTGAACTAGCCTCTTTAAAGGGGAAGAACGATGAAATAACTAAATGTCTTGATTAATTAAAATATAAAATTTGAAGAGCTATAGTCTAGACTAAAAATATCAACCACTTTGGAAGAAGAAAACATTTTGTTAAAAAAGGAGATTAGCTCTTTAACCAAAGATCTGGCTAAATTCGTAAAAAGAAAAAAAATTTATATATTATTTTATATTTCCAAAATGTATTTTTTTAATAAAGAGGGATTGGGATATTCACAATTAAAGTGTGAAAAATACTATAAAAACCTTTTTGTAAAAGCATCAACTTTATCAAATCCTTCCATGATATGTAACCATCGTAGAAACAAGGGACATATATCATCCTCATGCTCTATAAATCAAAATAAATTTAATAAAAGGAAATATGTTTAGATAACAAAATGGCAAAAGAAACCAATGATTAATGACATTAACTTTGAAGGACCCAAAATAGTTTCGTTACATAAAAAAAGTCAATTTTGTGTTATAAAAGTGTCTTAAATCTACAATCAAGAAAGATGAATAGTTTCTAGATAGTGGTTGTTGAGGGCGTATGATGGGAGATTTAAGGAAGTTCTCCTTTATCAAATCTCTAAACCGGGGATACATACTCTCAGAGATAACATTCTACGCAAGATTACCAGTATAGGTAAGATAAGTATGGATTCTACATTTATTGATAATGTTAGCTTGGTAGATGACTTTAAACATATTCTTCTTAGCATTAGTCAATTATATGATAGAGATTTTAAAATAACTTTTGAATTATTTCATTGCATAGTTTAAGATAAGATTACTAACAAAGTTTCTTTTATAGGTAGAATAGCGGATAATGTTTATGTCACAACTTTTCACTTGCTTCAATTCAATGTCTTGCATCTATGAATGATGAGAGTTGGTTATGACATATATGATTTGATAATGTTAACATGTGTCTCATATGAAATCTCTATAATAAAGACCTTATTATAGGTCTTTGAAAAATAAATTTTAATGCATGTCAACAAGGAAAATAAGTAAAATAATCTTTTCAAACCATAAATGTTGTCTCAACTTCAAAACCACTAGAATTGTTGCATAAGGACTTGTTTGCACCTACTAAAACCTTAAGTTTTGGAGGTAAAAGGTACAATCTTGTTATAGTTAATGAATTTTCTAGATATACTTGGGTTTTCTTTCTTGCTCACAACGGTAATACCTTTAAGATTTTTGAGAAATTTTGTAAGAAGGTTTAAAATGAAAAAAAAAAATCAAATATTATAAGTATTAAAAGTAACCATAGAGGTGAGTTTGAAAATCAAAGATTTAAATCTTTTTGTGAAAATCATGGTATTAGTCCTAACTTCTCTTATCGAAGAACTCCTTACCAAAATGAATAGTTGAAAGGAAAAATAGGATACTATAAGATATGGCTATAACCATGTTATGTGAAAATAATCTTTCAAAATATTTGTGGGCTAAAGCAATAAATACTTCTTACTACATTCCAAATCAATGCTTCATAAGGCCAATGTTAAAGAAAACTCTATATGAACTTTGGATGGGAAGAAAACCTAACATTGATTACTTTTATGCTTTTAATTGCAAAGGCTTTTTTTTAAATAATGGAAAAGAAAATCTTGCAAAATTTGACACAAGAAGTGACGAATGCATCTTTGTGGGATACTTTACACCTAGTAAGGGTTATAAAGTTTATAATAAGAGAACTCTTGTTATTGAAGAATCTATGCATATGGTATTTGATGAATCCAACAGCTCTACCTTGAGAAAATCTTTGGATGAGGAGGAGGAAGAGGAGGAACCAAATAGGTCAAAAGAGCAAGCTTATTCAAATGAGTAAGACATTTTAGAAATGTAAGGAGATTACTCTTTTGAACTAGAAGAAGATGAAGTTTTGCCATCCTCAACTAAGCATCAGGATGACACAACTCTAACAAGAGAAGTTAGAAATTTTCTTGGAGAATGGAGATATTATTCTAATTATCCAAATGAGTACATTATTGGAGATCCTTCACAATGGATAAAAACTAGGTCCTCTCACAAAAATACAAATAATCTTGCTCTTATTTCTCACATTGAGCCCAAAATTATTCAAGGTGCACTTAAAGATGAAAGCTGGGTTAAGGCTATCAAAGAAAAACTCACTCAATTTGAAAAGAATGAAGTACGGGAACTTATGCCAGAACTATCAAATCATTTTGTTGTGGGAACCAAATGAATCTTCAGAAACAAAATGGATGAATCTGAATAAATGGCAAGAAATAAATTTAGGTTGGTGGCTCAAGGGTATAATCAATAAGAAGGTATTGATAGTGATGAAACTTATGCCTATATTACTAGACTCAAATTCATTAGAATGTTACTTTCATTTGCATGCTTTAAAAATTTCAAATTATATCAGTTGGATGTAAAAAGTGTTTTTTAAATGATTTTCTAAATGAGGAGGTTTATGTGAAGCAACCTTCAAGTTTTGAAAAGAAAGAAACACCCAATCATGCTTCCAAATTTACTAAAGCCATCTACAGATTAAAACAAGCTCTAAGAGCTTAGTATGAAAAACTTAGTAAGTTTCTCCCTGAAAATAATTTTATTGGAGGAAAAGTAGATATCACATTTTTTATAAAAAATGTAAAGGATGATATCTTGGTTGTCTAAATATATGTTGATGATGTTATTTTTGGATCAATTAATAAAAATTTGTGCAATGAATTTTCAAATCTTATGCAAGGAGAATTTTGAAATGAGCATGATAGGAGAACCTACCTTTTTCTTGGGATTTTAGATTAAACAAATAAAAGAAGGGATCTTCATCAATTAAGTTAAATACATAAATGAGCTACTAAAGAAATTTAGGATGGAGAATACTAAAGCCCTTAGTACTCCAATGAATCTAGTCATAAAGCTAGACAAGGATGAAAATAGTAAGCCGGTAGAAGCAAAATAGTATGGAGGTGTGATTGAATCACTTCTTTTCTTGACTGCTAGTAGACCAAATATAATGTTTAGTGCATGCCTTTATGCAAGATTTCAATCTAATCTTAAGGAATCACATTTATGTGCTGTAAAATAAATTTTCATATCCTTACTTGAAACAAAAGACTTTGGTTTATGGTATCCAAAGGATCATAACTTTGAACTAGAAGGATATTCAGATGATGACTTTACAGGTTGCAAGTTAGATAGAAAAAGCATATGTGGAACATGTTATTTCCTAGGAAACTATCTAGTATCATGACATAACAAATAGCAAGCCATAATTGCTCTTTCAATTGTCGAAGCAGAATATATGGTAGTTGGAAATTTTTGCATACAGATTTTATGGATGAAAAGGCAACTAAAAGATTAGGGTTTGAATTTTAATCCTACTTCCATTTTTTATGATAACACCAGTGCCATAAACTTATCCAAAAAAAAAAAACCCAATTCAATACTTATAAACTAAGCATATTGAGATTACGCATCATTTTATTAGAGACTATATTCATCAAGGAGACAACGGATTGAATTTTATAAATATAGATAATTAACTAGCAGATATTTTTACCAAACCTCTCTATAAAGATTGGTTCTATAAAAAATGAATTAGGGATGATTAATCTTTGATTAATTAGCTCAAAATGCTTGAGATATTATCAGGAATATATTTGCACATTTTTATAATGTGTGCATATATGTGCATGTATATATATATATCTAGCATGCATACATATCTACAAATTTTTTAATCATGAAAAAGCAAGATCCTTGCTCTTCTGGAAAGAAGTTACCACTTTGAAAGTGCAAGAAGTAGGCTCTTTGGGATAAAACTCAGATAAAAGGCTAAAAGAGTAAGGAGTAAGGTTCTACTACACCTAAAGTAGTAAGGAGAAATTCAATGTATAACATCTATCTGATGAGATTAATAAGAAGGGTCTCTTGGAACACTTTCCCACTTAGCATTTAATATAGACATTAAAATCAGTCTCTCAAAAGATGCAACCATCCTCTTTGAATCCTTAAATATCATTTACTATCCAATTTCACCAAATCTTTATCATCCTAAAATCATACTTCCTAATCCTTCTCTTTTCCAAAACTAAACAACTTCCATGTAATTTTCAAATTTTTTTCTTATATCCTTCAATCTCTATTAATGAGATGTAGTCCATCACCTGAATTAATAATTCTAACTATATTCCTTCAATCAATTATAATTAATTCATTCTTTTTAAATGCCTTCTTTCACTTTTTCCAATTCGTATTAATTATTAGGTTTGTAATCACTATCTTTAATTTCCTTAATTCATTGTATTGCCTAATTGGTTTCATAAAAGGATTCATTTCATTTATTTTAATTACTAATGACTTATAATTTTTTTTAATCCATATCTCCTTCTATCCTTTCCAATTGCAATCAACACCTCTCAAATATTTCTCCACTCATATAGCTTTACTATTCATGAGTCACTTATCTACACCATTATCACTATTCATTCTAAAAATCCATTTCATTATTCTTCCCTTTCTAATTAAATCTCATCAAATCACTTCATACCTTCAAATTTTCCACTTTTTCTTATCCCAAATTTCAGTTCCAAGATGTTATAGTACCTTTTGCCATCTCTTTCTTTTCTTAAACTCTTTATAAAGACTTTTATCTCTTCATCACTTTGAATCAAACAAAATAGCTTCCTTTCCTCCTTAACACGCACTCTTTTCTTTGCTTACCTATAACAAGCCTTAGCCACAAATATCTAAATTGACAAAAAATGACCTCTCAATTCCCTCACTCCAACTTCCATTCTCTAACATCCAAATGATGATTCCATGCTAATTTTGAGGATCAGCCTTGAATTCCCTCGAGGAAAGTTAATTAAAAGTCCATGGAAATTGATGGTGTTTAGTACTTCTAGTGGATTTGAGACATGAGATAGACTCCATTTTTGGAATTGGATGATGTTTTGTATGATGACTACACTTACCTTTTCTACACCAACCTTGAAGCAGATCAGAAATAAGATGAAATGAAAGTCTTCATCAATGATCAATCTCACACTCTGGCATTAACATCCTTAAATTCTAGGAGTTTCAGATGAAGGTGAGTGCTTAACTCTAACCTATGGAGCACTCTATATTTCAAGACATAGAGCTAACTGATGGATTTTCAAACTGATTAAAGCTAAAGTCACCTTCTTACTATCTGGAAACATGTTGCATAAACATTGAAGAATCCTCCGTTACTTTGTGTTTGAAATTCTATGTCTAAAGAGTGGAACCAAAAGTAATATTAGTAACTTTGAAGCATTCTTTCTGTAGGCTATTGAAACTAAAAGCCCTATTAACCTCAGTCACCTAGCCATCTAAAAAATGATTTCCAACATTTACAAAGGATCCCCTTATCTCCTTTATGCCATGGTCAGCTCTAAAATCTATCATCATTATGGGGAAAACTATTTCAAAGAAAAGGGTCATATTTTCTCTACTAGAAACATAATGTTTATTGCTTGGACCCGTAACCTTACTTTTGCTATACATGATCTATTCTTATCACCAAAGCCTCCCATGAAATAGAAAGTCATTTATCCTTCATTTTGTAAAGCCAAATTTCGGCCATCTCAAAGCAAAAAAAACTTTAAAAGAATTTCTCCATCAAATTGAAAAAAGAGCTTTTAGCCACCTTCACAATCAAAAGAACCTTCCACAACCTTTGCTCCCCTACATCTCACAAAAGAAAGTTATAATCCTAATCTGATAGTGCACAATCCAAAAAGAAGGGCAAACAACTTATGGAACCCTATGTAGCTAATCTTGTTGCCATTCTTAATCAAGAAAAATAAAACATCACTGAAACTATTCTAAACCTTAAGAAGCTTAAAAATAGTTCCATTAGAAAAAGAAAACACCCTTAGATTACTGTTCATAGGTCCAACTACATTGTTGCATTTGGTCTTGTTCCAAAGTATAATGATAAGAGAAGAAAAGTGGAGGATCCTCTAGTCATTGACCTCACTGAAACACCTCAACCACCATTAAACTTCTCTAATTATGAAAGAACTCCTTCACTAACTGAGGGGGAGGTTTAATCTCAAAAGAACCTTATTATGACTAATTTCTTTGGAAGACCTCTACATGAATTAGTGCCTTACAACCCTCAATCTCCAAAGGATGGTTATTTTACTGACTTTGATGTTGAAGGACAAAGTGATAATGGTTGGAGTAACCCTAATTTTGAATACTCCTCATCACCTCAGATTGCTTTAGCCTTAGGATCTGATGTTGTTGATATTGAAATTACTATTCTTGACATTTTTGCTTGTACACTAGAGCCATCACAAACATCTTCTGCCATAATTCCACACAATCCACCTATATTCTATTCTTTTGATATCCTTACTACTGCAAATCTAAAATCCCCCCTTCTAGATATCACTCCTTGCTAATCCACATAATCTCATTCTATTGGAAGATGGATAGCCAATGCCTGATAATCTGAGAGTCATTGAAAATAGTAGTGGTTTAATCAAGGTAGTCATTTATGTACCTCCAGTTAATGCACTGTTGTAAATCCATACTGAAATTCTTGCTACAGAATCTCATGACTAGAACTTGCCAATTCTTCTAGAGGCTATTGAATAAGAACCTATAGATCCAATGGAAAGCTTTGATGAAAGTGAAGATGAGCTTTCCTTTGCAGCTAGATTGTGCTTCCATTGTTGGGTTTAAACCTTTCCAACCTTCTATATATATCAATCTCAATTTACTTCCTAAGTTGTAGGTTTTATACTATGGTTGATTTGTTCATCTCCTAGAACCATTCATTGTTTTGCTTGCCCTACTACACAATTCATTCTAGAGGTTAACCATACAATCAATTTCTAGGATGTCTGGTTTGAGACAAACTATGAATTTGCTCCACTAGTTGTCTATTTAACCTATGTCTCCCACCAAGATCCAAATTCTCAAGTTGCTTTAACCATTTCTGAACCAAAAAGTGATCCTGAAAAATGTCTACTAGTAGAAGATCCTCTCAACAATTAATCAGAACATGTTCTAATGGATATGAAGGCATTTGTCACTAATGCCACTTCTGGAGTCTCCCTTGAAGCTTAGGTTGCCACTCTTGAACAACACTTGCATGAGATATATGCTATCATTAATGAAATTCAAGCTCAAATTGCTACTATGCTTGCCACTATCCTTAGCCAGTTCAGAGATCTTCTATCTTCTAGGCTTTAGAGCTTGAATCTTTAGCTTTTTCATGATTTCTCTAGCATCACGACTATCTATTTTGCATGTGCACTCTTTATGTTTCCCTAATTCCTTTTTGGTTGCACATACAATATGCTTAAAACTTTACTATTACTCACTAGCTATGCTTATTTGGTAGAATCTTGGTTTATGTTGCAGTGTTTCTATTAATTAAGTGATGCTTTATGCTATTGATGATTGTCTTGCTTGGTTATCATTCATTAGAAATTTCCTTCTTTGCTTTATTACCTCTATAATTGTATACCTCAGAAGGTTTTCTTTTGATGATGCCAAAGGGAGCGAGCTTTGGATACACTTACTGAGGGGGGTCCATCATTGAATTTGTCTTTTCTTTAATTAAAATCTAACCTTTGTAGATTGTCATCATTAAAAAAGGGGAGAATAAAGAAGCAAATGGGTAAGAATACTTTGGGCCTTTCTAAGCCTAAGATGAAAAGACCAAATCCTTTATATCTTATTGTATTTTGATGATGACAATAAAAGAAACAAATCAAAGAATATTTTTTAGTTATAAACTAGCTGGCCATATGTTCACAACTAAGAAAATCAGTTGTTATATCAACAAAATTTTAGAATATTTGTTGTCCTTAAAGCTATCTCTATATAATGCTTATGTACTCTGGCCAAAGCAAACTAAGTTGGTAAAGACTCCAAGATAAATCAATTATTTGAGAAGCCAATATTTTATAAGATTTGCGGTATCAAAATATAAGTTTCTGTAAGCTTATATATCCTTGAGTATCTAGCTTTATTTGATCAATTTTCTCTTTTAAGTAATAGATCTCTAGGATTGAATTTGAATTATTAGCCTAAAAGAGCATGCAACTCGCTCTGTTAATCTGACCAGGCTGAAACAAAGATTTAGAAAGATTTGGAAGAATATCTTGGAGCATATCTTAAGGGAAATTGAATCCTTAGTAGCTTTTGGCAAACAAGAAGCAATAGTTACAAAATCCTTCAAGCCTATATAAAGCCCCAAGGTAGTAGAACTATGTTAGGAATCACTCTGAATCTTCTAACCTTCAAGCAAATTTAGTTCAAAAACCTTCATACACATCTCAGAGTTGAAATTTTCAATCATACAATATTGAGTGTTATTTCTTTGCTGAATGATCCATATTGTAAACTCTCTTTTGAGAGAAACCATTCTTTGATATAATTGTGTGAGACAAATAGCTAAAGATAGAGAGAAAGGGGTATCTTTCTTGGAAAATCTTGATAGCTAAGATTTAAGAACTTTGTGAGATAGCTTCTATTATGTGTTGTGAAAAAGAGAATACTGTGAAAGAGTTGAAAGCTTTTGAGTGATTGTGAATTATCAAACATCTAGTGGGTTATACCTTAAGTATTTGAGGATTGGAATTTGGGAGGAACGGAGTAAACCCAAGGAAAGTTTTCTTTGGACAATCAAACTTATATAAAATCTATGTGTTCTTTTGCCTACCTGTTACTTTTATATTCTACAAAGTGTCTCATATATTTAGAAGAAATAGGTTTTATAAACTCAAGTCTATTTCAGCCTAGTTTTTCAAGAATGCTTTTAAAACAATTCATAATTATGGTTGCTCTTTCATCCTGACCCGATTTACAATTGATATTAAATAGAAACATTAGTTTGAAAAGACTTATTTTCTGTAAAATATTTTTATTGTTAGCCAATTCACCCCATTTGGTTGACAAACCCTTGCACTTACTACATCTTAATTGTTGGTTGCTATCCTTTTACATGGTTCAGAGACTGATTTCAGAGGTCATTTTCTTGATGCCTCTAGGGTCCTGATTGTTCCTAAAAAGACTAATACAATAATGCTTAGCATAGCAACATAATTGAGCCAATTGGTAATTAATCATTAAGTTTTGTAATTTGTCTATTTTTTCAATGGACCCTCTACCTATTTCTAATATGTGCTGACATGTTGTGCCTTATCAGGAAGGGATCAAGTTGCTAAACACTTAGTTAGAAGGAGAGCGATCATTAAACTTCTACATATTTCTTAGACAAAACACTGCAAAGCTTAAACCTGATGAACTTATTGTAAGATTATTTCTTTTCTTTTCATTTTTTCACAAAATAGAAACTTTACAAGCAATTTTGGAGAAACTAGAAAGTGTGAGTTTTATTAATCATTGACCCCACATGCTAGTTTTATGAATAATTTACTAATACTACTATTTTTCTTTTGAGGGGAGCTGAAAAAACATGGTTTTTTTTAATCTCATTAATGATTCAATTTGTATAATCAAATATATCCTTGAGTAAATGGTGGATGCCTAAAATATATGCATGACTATTTTGTTGAGATGTGATTAAAAGTTGCACGTGTTAGATAGTGTTTTTGACTTAATTAAGTAGTTGTTATTTAGTTCCTTAAGTTTCTGATGTAGTGGGCTCATAACAGTTCATTGTGGCAGAAAAATAAGTATTCTATTTTGATTTTATTTTTTGTTTGTTATGTTGAAGTGTAAGCCTATAAATTAGGCACTATGATTATCCATTAAAATAGAGAGCAATA
>JANHAO010016320.1:0-14426 GCA_026873985.1 Saraca asoca | reverse complement strand
TATGCATAGATCATAAATATGAACATAATATGCAATATAAGATGAATATTCAACCTTTATTATCCAAATCCATAGACCGTTTAGTCATAAATGCAATAGAGCCTAATCAAATTGACTCTAGGGCACCTATATACGACTAATAGAAATATAAATGAGTCACATTATGATTTGTCAGGAGTGGTTATTTGAAAATTTAACAAATAAGAAATGAGTCTTGATGACATAGGAAATTGAATTGCATACAAGTTCTGTAAGGGTTCTCTGATCATCAATAATTGTTTTAACATTGCTAGAGACATGCCTCTAACATCACGCCAAAGACACGCCTCCACATAGCAAGTGGGGCCCCACTCTAAAAGATTGCCTAGCCTTTCTTCTTGTATAAGTAGGCATGATTGAGGTGTGTCTCCACTTGCTTATCTCTAGATTCTTCTTTTTTTTTTTTAAATTTTTCTATGGTCTTTATTAGTTTTTAAGTCTTTTGGTGAATGGCCTTACCCATACTTTTTCCTTTGTAAAGCCTTATCCATCTTCGTAATGTTTTTTTTCTCATTCTTGACATTTCATTGTTTCTCTATAAAGCCTTATCCATTCATTGTAATGTTTTTCTCATTTGGGACATTTCAATGTCTCTTTGTAAAGTTTATCCATTCTTTGCAATGTTTTTCTCGTTTTGGACATCTCAATGTCTCTTTGTAAGGCTTATCTATTATTTGCAATGTATTTTTTTGTCTTGAACATTTCAATGTCTCTTTGTGAATCTTATCCATTCTTCATAATGTTTTTCTCATCTTTGACATTTCAGCATCTTTATGTATGTCTCCTTTGAACTTTGACTCAAGGGCTCATAGAAAAACTAAACCAAATATAGTAAGATATAACAATGTCACATGAAAATTTCATAAGTCACGTTCTTAAGAAATTTCACAATTTAATTAAGAGCATGTAAAATGAAAAAAAAAATATTACCTTTTTTTCTTACATAAAAAATTATTATAAACTTATGCATATCAATAATTTCCATTAATTACATTATTCTTTTCAGTTTTGAAATAAATATATTGGTTATGATTAAATCTTTCTTATGAGTGGTAAATATTTATGATTGTGACATTATTAGTTAATAACTTTTTTACTTAAATTATGTGAGGATTCTCGAGAAATTCATAATTATTTATTTTGGAAACCTTTTTCTTTATCCTAATTTATGGTAAGGGTGGTCAAAAATCAAGTTGAGCCAGGTTAAGGCTGCACTTACATTAATATCAAGGCATATTTTGCTTAGTTTCAGCTCACCTTGGCTTGGATTTTTTTATACTTTCTATCCCCACATCTAGCCCTTTTTGAACGAGGAAGGTCCAAACCCAATCCTATTTAAGCCTAATTTTAATATTTTAATTATTAAAATTAAGAATAGCTTTGGGGTTCGCATGGTTACCAAGATTGATAAGTACTTAGGAACCCTATAGATAGCAATAGAATAGAAAAAATCATAATATTGTAATCAGATTGTTTTAACTATCACTAATAAACTTAAAAGGTGAAAAGCTGCTTTTTGGTCTCAAGCTAGTAGATGCATCCTCTACAAATTAGTGTTTCAATCATTACCAATATATCATTTATTAACAACACTTTTACCAACTAAATATTGTTTTTAAATTCAAATGAAAATTAATAGGTTTTGTTGGAGAGAAACTGATGGAAAGCACAAGCTCTATCTTCTTAGTTAGCAAAATCTTTGTCTTCCAAAACAAAATGAAGGTCTGGAATTTCTCAAATTGGATTTCTTTAACAAGACTTTACTAGCTAGGCAAGTTTCAAAAAATTTCCAAGACTTTTATACACAAACCGATAGTTGTCTATTTAAAAAATATGGGCATGGCAACCTTAATCAATTAATGTAGTTCACTTTTTTTTGCGTCTTGGCATTGGAAAAATTTCTCCAAAGTGGCTAACATAATTTCATCCAATGTGAGATGGTGCATTCCTTCAAGTAATCAGGTTAGTCTTAGGAGTCCTTATTTGTGGCAATATATTGGTCCTTTACCTCAGGAGATTCATACTATTGCAGACCTTATTACTAACTCAAATGGAGTTTGGAGGATATAGCTACTTTTATCACTTTATCAACCATTGGTTGTAGATCAATTCTTCAAACCTCTATTGCTCTATTTGAGGGTATAGATAGGCCAATCTAGACAATTCATGCCTTAGCATCATATTCTATCAAACAAGGATATCCATATTTACTTCAATAAGATGATTATTATGGTGTGTAGATGGGATTCCAACATCACTTTTAGAAATTCTTTTGGCATCTTAAATTTCACCCTCAATTAATGAATTTCCTATGGAAGCTATTCAAGAAGGCTTTACCCTTTAAACAACTCTTATTAAGCATCATTTCAATGGTGAGCTCACATGTACACTATGTAGTGACTTAGTTGAAACTTATAATCATTTGTTTTTCTAATGCCCCTTCACTAGAAGTGTTTAGTTTGACATGCCTTTAGGCTTTCACTCTCACTTCCTTTTGGATCAACCTATCATAGATTGGTTTATGGAGACCAATAAGATGCTCCTTAAGATTTTCTAAATCATAACTAGCTAACAATACACAATGATGAGTAACTACTTAGTGCTTTGCACAAAGAACAAGGTTAGTGGTGCATGACAAAAGGGGTCTGCCAAGCAAGCTCCAATGCTTAAATCAATTTTTGCAAAACTTTGACAAGTTAGTAATGAGAGAGAAAGAGAGAAATAACCATTTGCCGTATATATTCACCTGAGAGCTTTATATAGTTGGTCTAGGTAGCTAATCATGACTTGAAGTGAATGATATGTCGTTATGTGTTAATAATGTGTTGAATATGGGGCGAGAATATTGCTCCACATATTAAGGAACATGGTCATGTAATTCAAGCATCATCCCTAATGTGTAATATATGGTGAATTGTTAATAGACTGTTCAACCATTTGAGTGGTAACTGTCAAGCCTTCAGTTGATCAATTAGTATAAAGCTAGTTTAGGTTACCTATTGATCGACCGTGGCTTTGAATATCCTTAGGTCATTACCTTGGATAAGCTAATCTTGTTGTGAGGGCTTAGATTAACTAATGATACTGGATTATGGTCAAACCATCATGTCTTAACTTTGGAACTCGATCGACATAGGTGGACAACCGGTGGCATTGTCCTACAAGCTTTACACCAGGTGTTAACCTACATCGTGACTTGCAAGTTTAATTAAACTTGACCAGACTTAGTAAAATAAGCTGTATTCAAGATTTTCTTTTTAAAACACTTATCTTTAAAATCTTTTCAAAATCTTTATAGAAGAATTTAATAGAGCTACCTCTATTTTTCAGACACTGGGCCATAGGCCTTCATAATAGTGAAGGGCCACACACCCTATCTAGTACTTGAATATACAATTTATATTGTATTCATCATTGTTTATCACATAACATGCCATTTGATACAACTATTATTACTCAGGACACACATGCATATGCAGACATCACAACTACCAAAATGCTTCTCCAAGCTTTTTGTCCTCAATTTTCATAAGTAGTCTTTACGATATATAGCGATCCTGAAACTAAAACATTTGTTTTTTCAAGAAAGACATAGTAAGTTTCAATGAAATCTAGTAAGTAAATCTCTTACTCTAAATACAGTCTATAATTAATATACCATTACACAAATATCACATTTATCATCATACAACCTTAATTAAATCAGCAATTCATAATGTGACTAATTTAGGCTCACAGTATAAGTAGTGTTTGGCTAATATACACTGATAATCACTATCAATGAACATGTTTAGTACTCACACCCTTAATTGGTCCTTTCTTTACCATTCTACTAGACATTTCTTGTTTTCTTTGCCTATTTCAATAAATCAAAGAGGGAAAGACTACTTATGTACTTATACTGTAATAAGCTCAATCACTAAACATAAAGTTACATTCACAATCAATCTACTAATATATATATATATATATATATCCACTAACCATTTGACACAGCTAACACGAAGAAACTACCATATTGGTAAGTTCCAGTTAAATAGGGCTCAAAGTAAGTACCAATCATATAGGAAAGTTATCATTTTTGTAATTCCAACTTATCAACAAGAATGGCATATGTCATTCTTCTTCAAACAAGGACATCCTATAAACTATTTCAGATTAATCCAAAGGGGACATGCAAACTAATTTCAAAGAATAATTATGAAACATTTACTAGCTATCAATATAAAAACCACATCAATGAGCATTTATGAGGCATCATATGCCTTTCCAATCAATTTATGGATCCAATATAGTGTTCTTCAAGGAACTTGCCAATTTAAGCCTTTTTCATTTTCATTTCTCTCCTATGTCACCTTATCTCTCCATCATGTTAATAGCTAGAGATATTCAATTTCACTTTCATTATAAGTTTCTTAAGTAAATCTATCAAGGATCCGCATTTCTCAATTCACACACATTCAAAATAATGATACCACTCTATTAACTAATAATTTAATTCACACAATTTTATAATCCAAGGCACATTCTAATCAAAACATGTGCATTAAAATAAACATTGCAACACAATATAAAAATTCAAATAAAGTACATGCATAATTCACTTTTCTAACACACCAATCATTTCACACTTAACTATTCCATAAATCTTTAAATCAAGATATAATCATAATCAGCATTCACTCAAGCAATTTCAATAGTCACATCAATCATTGTATAGTTATATACATCGGGTGGTCAAATGGCTCATTTCCCCACCTAAAGACATGACAAGCATACCCACAACCATTGCTATAATTTTTAACATCCCTTTCAAGTTTAATTGAACTACAATTTGCCATTTTTTTCATTAGTAACACCAATATTATGTCACTTCATCATGCACAATGGTCAAAATAACTAGTAAAGATGAGCTATTTACTTTCAGTCATTCCCAAAATTTAAATGTTCCTAAAAGATTATTTTAATATTCAAACAATTCACATGAGCTAATCTTTAAGGAATTAAGAACTCACATGTTCAATCATACAATCTTTGCCAATAGTCAAGCCATTCTTTTAATTATAGTCTTCATTATCCAACCGTTTATATTTTAACATCTACTCATTGCTAAGTGTATATTTATGAAAGCCAAAGATATTGAAGGTAATTCTCAACCTGAGATTAACTTTGAGCTTGTGGAACTACATGGAAGTCTAAGAAAAATCACAATGATTACATTTGCTCTTGACTTGGCAAATCATAAAAGTCTAAGATGTAAAGAAATAATTATATAAAAAATTAAATGTTTTATCATGACTTTTCCACTATATCACGATCAAATATGTATTCAAGAGTATCATATATGTCAATTTATAATTAACCCAATTATTCTTTGACCAAATATATTATTCTATCAATCATCACTACAACATTTCTGGCCTTTGGCAACAGCTAAAAAGTGTTGCCTGAAGTGAGAAAACTTTTGCCTATAACAATAGGCAATGGTTTTTAACTGTTCTCTTATCTAGCGTTACCTATTCTTTTAGACAACAATTTTTTTAGGGTTTTTAGCAACAAACCATAAAATCATTGCCTATTATTCAGTTATAGGCAAGGGTTTTCATTTTATATTTTAGCAACGGTTTTCAAAATCTCAGACAACACTTACAAACCATTGCCAAAGAGAATAGGCAACAGTTTAATTCAAAATAGGTAACGATTTTCTCATAAATAAACAACACCTTGATACACAATAGGCAACTGTTTTTGACATATATAGGCAACACTTATCAACTATTGTTAGATAGAATAAGCAATGATTTTTCATAAATGAACAACATCTAGATGCACAATAGGTAATAGTTTTTACTATGAGAATTGATTACATAATCGATTCGTGCATGAATTTTCATACACAAATCGATTCCGGAATCGATTTAGGACGATTAGTTTATGGAAATTTTTTCACAGATGGTTAGGAATTTTGTGTGAATCGATTGCTTAATCGATTCACAAAGGCAATGATTTTTACTTAGTGAATCGATTACTTAATCAATTTATAGATGAGGTGTTGCTTATCATATACGAATTATTGACACCAAAATTCGGTCAACGTAATTTTGTCCAGTAACACCCCTAACTGCAAGTTAAACAAAAAGAAGAAGAGATAACGACAATGAAAGTTGGAGAAGACAGGAAAGGAACAATGACACCAGGAGTTTAACATGGTTCGGCTAAAGCCAATTCTTGGCCCCTACGTCCACGGTGATATTTTGTTATTCACTATCACAAGGTCCCCTTTCTTTCGGACAGCTGATTACAATGGTTGTATGACTTTCTTACAATAGACCAAGAGCTCTTTTACATAGGTTTTCTCACAGGGAATTCTCTCTTTTTCTATCAACAGAGTTTCTGCATGGATTGCTCTCTCTCTCCTATAATGGTCCCTCCCTTTCTATTTATAATAAGGAAGGAGGTTACAAATGTAATTTTATGATCAGTAGAATGATTATACTCGTCGCTTATGACATTAAATGCGTGTCGTCGGATAATAAATGTTGAGCAAATCATTGCCGGACTTCCGGGGAGCTGATGTGTCATCTTTAGGCCTGAGCTATCAAATTGAACAACATATTCCTGATTGCTGACTAGACTTCATACGGGCATCTGCTAGTAACGAGCAGACGATGAGGTGGGAGGCTGAATGAGCGAGGTTCTCGAGTGGTTGTCTTCATTTTTCGTTCCCAGGTTAGTCAGTCTTATTCATTACGGGCTTCAACCCTCCTCGGGGTTATGCCTTTCATCGTGATGCATTGTAGAACTTCGCAGTTCTCAATTGACCACAGGAGTCTTCGTTCTGCGGAGTTGCATCCTGAACAGGGTCCCAGCCTTGATCGGTTATGCATGCTCCTGCATTTAGTCTTGTCTAAATAACGCTCATAACATAAGCCCCCTAACTCTCAGCTCGCTTCACGCACTGGGAGTTGCATCTTCATCTTTATTTTCAACCCTGGGTATGTTGTGTGATTTGGCTTGTAAAATCACCGTTGATAAATGCGATGTCGTCAATTGGTCATGCTTGTTTAAACAAAGGCCTTTTGTGGAGCATAGATTTTGCTCGGGGCATAGGGTTCCCGACTGATTCATGCAAGAATCCTATGCTTTTCGTGTATCGAGATCATCACTCTGTCCCGAACTCGCGCAAGAATTCTACGTATGTTTACGCATTACTTGGACGCGAGACCATTTATCAAGCTCCCGACCTGCGCAAGAATTCTGTGCGGTTAGCACATTACTTGGACGTAAGGTCGTTCCACGTAAGAATTCTATGCGGGGTAGGCATATTACTTGAATGCGGATCGCGTAAGAATTCTATGCTCTCTACATATTACTTGGATGCGAGATCGTTTATCGAGCCCCCGACCTATGCAAGAATTCTGTGTGGTCAATATATTACTTGGATGCAAGGTCGTTCTGCGCAAGAATTCTGTGCAGAGTAGGCACATTACTTGAATGTGGCTCACACAAGAATTCTACGCTCTATACATATTACTTGGACGCGAGATCATTTATTGAGCCTTCGACTTGCAAAAGAATTTTATGTGGTAAGCACATTACTTGAACGCAAGATTGTTCCATACAAGAATTCTGTGCGGGGTAGGCACATTACTTGAACGTGGCTCACACAAGAATTCTACGCTCTCTGCTTATTACTTAAACGTGAGATTGTTTATCGAGCCCCGACCTGCGTAAGAATTTTGTGTGGTCAGCACATTACTTGAACGCAAGGTTGTTCCATGCAAGAATTCTGTGAGGGGCAGGCACATTACTTGAACGTGGCTCACGCAAGAATTCTACACTCTCTGCATATTACTTGGATGCGAGATCGTTTATCGAGCCCTTGACCTGCGCAAGAATTTTGTGTGGTCAGCACATTATTTAAACACAAGGTTATTCCACGTAAGAATTCTGTGCAGGGTAGACACATTACTTGAACGTGACTCACACAAAAATTCTACGCTCTCTATGTATTACTTGGACGCGAGATCGTTTCCTCGCTCATCGATCTTTGTCATGCGATGGTCCTTGAGCAGCCTGATTCTCCTGTCTGCTCTACACGCGTGGCTTTCCATCTTTTCATGATAGCAGATAATTATGGTTTTCGGATTTTTATGCATTTTCCTGTCCCGTCATTTATTGACTTCCATATTCCCCCAGCCGTTGGATCGTGGGTAACCAACAGTTCTTTTGATCTGACGATCAGGCTGTTTGTTTTTTATACCCGGAGAACTCTCTTGCTCCTTCTTGTTTGAGTTATTTAAAAATTTTCCAATCTCAGCTTTTCTCTCACTCCTGGCTTGTTGATCCAGCTTCAAAGTTACCTGCTTGCTCCGGTTCCTTTCCGGCCTTCATCTCTGATTTCAGGGCTTTCCTTGCCAGAGTTGCAACTGCATTTTAACTGGACTTCCCTTCTCTAAGGAACTACGGTATGTCTCAGTTTATTTTTCCATTATCGAAGGTCTTTTTTCTTCACTAGCAGATGGGGGATAGGTTCGACTATTAGTTTACTTCTTTGCGATTCTGGCTTGCTTGGTTCAGTAAGGCTGACTTGTCAGTTGTTCTTAGGGCCATTAGATGTTTCCTGTCGGGTTTTGGGGTTACGTAACCTGGGACCATCCTCTTCTCTATCCTTTCCCTCCCCAGTGTGGTTTGGGTTGTCGTTGTGGTGACTCGGGTTACGCATGGCCTATGATCTGCAGGGGTCCTAGGCTTTTTAGTTTTGGTATGGCTCGCTCGCAATGGCCTAACCAGCTCTCTTCCTTTGTAGATGGAAATAGGTCATGTGCAATGCCGCCACCTGTTAAGGGAGGATGACGAGGAGATAGAAACGAGTTTAAAGGCGACGATGATGCAACACACTGATGATGTGACACCTAGTGGGAGGAGCAAGGTCTCGACATTCATGGCTCGTCAAGAATCCTCAGGTGTTGTAACGAGAGAACTTCACGATCATTGCATGTTTAATTTTTATGCTTCTACGATGCGATTGCAAGACGTTCAGCTTGCTATTCGCTCCCATCGGGTGCCCAGAGGATTAGTGCTATGGTCCCAGCGGTGGATGATTACGCTGCACATCCCCTAGAGGTTTTATTACTATGAGTTTGCCACATTTTACAGCTGGTTTTAGGTTCCCCATTCCTCCTTTAATCGTCGATTTTTTGAACAAAATGAAACTCAGCCCGTTCCAGCTAACCCCTAACTCATATGTCTCGTTGGTCTCCCTTGCTCTGGTCCATTTAGGTAATCGCCCGCCACCACCGTCCCCTGAGACTTTATGCTATCTTTATGACCTCAGGTGTGCAAATTCGTCAAACGAGCTATATTATCTTATGGCCAGGAGAACGTCGTACAAGGATATCTTACCGAAGGGGGCCGCGATAGGCAAGTCCAATGTAGGGCCTTACAAATCTTGTTAGTTTTACATATCTGCCCCTCATTACGATATCTTAAAAATTTTGATTTCGTTCTTTCCCTAGGTAAGTTAGTTGATAACAATCATACATAGTGATACATTTTTCGATCTATTCATTCTTGGTTTCATACACCTACCCTTGCTGACCATCCCCCTTTCTTCTCTCTCTCTCTTTTTTTCTTTTTTTTTTTTGCAGTTGGGACTGGCAAGAATCCCACTTTGGGGGCCAAGGAGCTCGAAGTTTTAGATGGTTTCAGATTGGTGAGCAATCTCGAGAGCGACTTTCGTTTCAACGAATCTCGGCTTTGCTTATACAGACTTGCACCTTCCTTGGACATCAAGGTTACAGAAGAAACTGGGATTCGACGAGCATCAGAAGTCAGACTTGTCGATTTTGATGATTACGACAACATCATGGACCTTATCCTGAAGGCTCTGCCATCTCATGGCGCAAAGCGATGTTTCCCACCTCCCGAGGTCAATTTGCCCCTCCCCTTACTGACCAAGTTCCTACCTCTGGTGACACGGATCTGGATATCACTATACTGCCATCACCATCCATAGCTGCTCCTCGAGAAATGACCCCACCTTCTGCATTTGAAACGGTCATAGTCGAGGCTATCATTCCGTCTAGTCCTCCTCCCAAAAGACGGAAGGTCAACAAGGGGAAGAAGAAAGTGTTTTCTCGTGTCGGCGTGTGTGATCTTATCCCTCTCCTGGCCGAAGCTAGTTCCATGACCGAAGAATATGCTCTGACCTTAGTCCAAAACATGAGTACGATCTTGGGACCAAAGCAAAAGGTCGGGGTGCTGGAGGCCAAGGAATGCACTATTGGGAGGCTCGTAGGGTACGCCGCTTGTCATGGTCTTGTGGTAAGGTCCAATCGTCATTTTCAGTCTCTAATGGTTATTTCATGGTTTTTGATTCAAGGTTTTTTTTTGTAGAATGTCTTGACGCAGTTGAAGATTGAGGAGCTGGCATGATTTTTAGAGGATAAAGAATCCTTGCTTGTAGACAACCTTGCAGCTTCCGTTGCTAAAAACCAGGAGTGGCGCGAGAAGATCAAGGGGGTGGAAGCCAGGCTTGCAGCCGAGGTGGAGCGTTAAGAAGCCACTAAAGTGAAGCTCGGGCATGCTTCAAATGATTTAAGGAAGGCTAGGATAGAGATGGATGGGATAAATGAGAATCTTCAGATAGTCGACAGAGCTGCCGAGAAGGTGATACAGCAGTGGAAGTCTTTGGATTGTAGGGTTGAAGTTACTGAGAGGGAGTTGGAGGCGGTGAGGAAAGAGTTACGTCTTACCAAAGCGGAGATGTCTTCGAGGATAGCTGTTACCGCCAGGGAGTCGAGGCAATAGACGTGCAAGGAATTCCTCTTCACCTTATGGGAAAAACATCTGGAGTTAGATTTCACATTTTTCGGGCCAGATGCCATGGAAGCCTTGGAATCATTTAAGAGAGATGCTATCGGAGATAATCCCCTGGGCGAGGACGGGGGTGCTGAGGTAGAACTTCCCTACGAGGAAGCTGTTGCTCCGTCAATCGAGGCTCCTATTGATTCTACTCACGATGCCCCCAAAGCTTCGGTTCCCTAGAGACTTCTCCTTTCAGCCCCCCGACTATCCCTCCTCCTTCTTCTTCTCTTCTTTTTTTTTTTTTGTAACTAATGGATATGACAACTTTATGAAATTCTGAACCTTCGATAATTCAAACGCATGATTCTTGTCTTTACTTTTATGAGTTCATATTTACTGCTATCTTGCAACATGTTAGGCTTCATTATTCTTTCTGAAATTACATTATGTCTGGCGGGAAATATATAAGAGTTCATACAATCAGAATTTCTTTTACAACTTTCACTGGTAATATCGGCGTAGATGCTTGGTGTTCCAAGCATGGGGGAATTCCTCCCCGCTTTTGTCTGCTAAGTGATAGGCTCCATTACTCACGACTCTTTTTATCAAGTATGGACCCTCCCAATTTGGTCCTAGAGTCCCTTGGCTAGGCTTGCGTGCTCCAGGCAGGACAAGGCGCAGAACGAGATCACCCGGGTTGAACCTTCAGGATCATACTTTTCGGTTGTAATATCTCGCGATGTGCTGCTGATGTGCAGCGATCTTGAGGCTAGCTTTGTCTCTTGCTTCCTCTATAAGATCCAGGGTTGCAGTGAGCAGTTAGTCATTTTCCCTTGGTTCAAAGGTAATCCTTCGTTGTGTCGTGACTTCGAATTCCATGGGGATCATTGCTTCACATCCGTAGACCATCGAGAATGGGGTCTCTCCTGTTGAGCTGGAGGGAGTCATCCTGTACGCCCATAATATCGTCTGTAACTCATCAGCCCATGCTCCCTTTCTAGCCTCCAGCCTAGTTTTTAGGTTTTTCTTAATGATTTTATTGACGGCCTCTACCTGCCCGTTACTCTGTGGGTGATTTACAAATGTGAAGCTCTTAACAATTCTGAAACCATTACAAAACTCGATGAATTGTTCGCTGATGAATTGTTCGCTTGTGAACTGGGTTCCGTTATCGGTGACAATCTATTGGGGGACCCCATACCTACAGATGATATTACTCTAGATAAAGCTTAAGACCTTAGAAGATGAAATTTCAGCGAGCTCCTTTGCCTTAGCCCACTTCATGAAATAGTCCATGGCCACGATGGAATATTTATAGTTGCCTCATGCTTTTAGGAACGGCCCAATCAAATCTATCCCCTAAATAACGAAGGGCCACGGGCTCACCATTTGTCTTAAATAAGCCGGTGGAACTTGGGGCACCTTTGCGAATCTCTGACACTTGTCACACTTTTTAGCGAGATTCATCGCATCCTGCTTCATAGCTGGCCAGTAGAACCCTTGTTGAAGAGTTTTCTGCGCTAATGATAGCCCCCCAGCATGGTTTCCACAATGTCCCGCATGGATTTCTCTTAGAATGGCGTCGCCGTCTTTACCTTCAATGCACCTTAGGAGGGGAGTTGAAAATCCTTTTTTTATAAAAGATGTCATCGCAGATACAATATCTGGTCGCACATGCCCACAGGCATTGTGCCTCAGTCTTGTCTTCTGGCAAGGTCTCGTTCTTCAGGAAGTCAATGATGGGGTTTATCCAAGAGTCAGGTCTGTCTGCCATCATTATAATTTCATCTTGCTATTCGATGCTCGGGGACGAAGGGGCTCTACTGGAATTGACTCCGTGAGATTCGATTCCTTTATTGTGGATAACCGAGCCAGGGCGTCGGCATGAGCATTCCGAGCTCGCAGAATCTGGGTAATTTCTGATTGTTGGAAAGATTCTAATAACTCTCGAACCTTTTGGAGGTACTTCGCCATCCTTTGCTCGCGGGTTTGGTATTCGCCTCTTATTTGACTGACAATAAGCTACGAGTCACTGTATATCTTTAGTTTTTCTACTTGTACCACCCCAGCCAATCATAAACCAGCTAGCAGAGCTTCGTACTCAGCCTCATTATTCGTGGCTTGGAATTCAAATCTTAAGATGCTAAAGATCATGTGCCCTTTTGGGCTGACGAGAATTATTCCTGCGCCAGATATTTTGTTATTAGATGACCCATCGATGAATAGTTCCCAACAAGGGGCCTTGAAGAGCTTTGCCTCTTCCCTTACAGGTCCCGTGAATTCAGCAATAAAATCTATTAGCGCCTGCCCTTTAATAGCCGTCTTGGGCTTGTACTCAATGTCGAATTGAGTGAGCTCTATCGCTCACTTAAGCAGTCATCCAGAGACATCAGTCTTCTGCAAGATTTGTCTCAAGGGATATTACGTAAGAACTCTGATGCTATGGACCTGAAAATAGGGTCGTAACTTCCTCGAAGCTATGACTGGGCAATAGGTGAGTTTCGCCATAGGAGAATATCTTGTTTCCGCATCCAATAACCTCTTGCTTATGTAATATATAGGGAGCTGAATGGCCTCTTCTTCCCGCATCAACACCGTACTCAGGGCGTACTGTGATACTCTGAGATAGACGGTTAACCTCTCCCTTTCTTTTGGTTTGGAAAGGAGGGGTGCTTGGCCGAGACAAGTTTTAAGTTCCCTGAATGCAGCCTCGCACTCTGTTGTCCATTCAAACCTTTTAGCCTTTTTGAGGACATCGAAGAAAGGAATGCACTTATCAGAGGCTTTTGAGATGAATCGGCTTAGGGCGACAACTTGGTCGTTCAAGCTTTGGACATCTTTGGGGCTAGTGGGAGAATGCATGTCGAGGAGGGCTTTGATTTTTTTCAGGTTGGCTTCAATCCCTCAGTTGTTGACCATGAAGCCGAGGAATTTACCTGATGCTACTCCAAAGGCACACTTAAGGGGATTTAGCTTCATCCAATATCTTCTCAGGATTCGAAACATTTTATCCAAGTTGTGGACATGATCAATAAGCTGTTTAGACTTTACAAGCATGTCGTCCACATAAACCTCCATTGTTTTGTCAATTTTTTTCTTGGAGCATTTTGTTCACTAATCGCTGGTAAGTCGCCCCCACGTTTTTGAGTCCGAAGGGCATTACTTTATAGCAGTATAGTCCGCGATCAGTGACAAATGAGGTATGTTCTTCATCCCGAGTAGCCATCAAAATCTAATTATATCCTGAGTAAGCATCCATGAAGCTGAGGAGTTCATGTCCTGTGGTCGCATCGACAAGTTAATCCATCCTTGGTAAGGGGAAGCTGTCTTTTGGGCAAGCTCGATTAAGATCTATAAAATCGATACACGTCCTCCACTTCCTATTCTTTTTCTTGACAAGGATAGAATTGGCTACCCAGGTGGGATACCATGCTTCCCTAATGAATTTATTGGCCAGAAGTCTGTCCACCTCTTCTTCGAGTGCCGCATAGCATTCGACGGTCATTGGCCTTCTTTTCTGGCAGACTAGCTTAGCTTGAGGGTCGATGTTTAGTGAGTGGGACATTATCTTTGGATCA
>JANHAO010016319.1:0-14423 GCA_026873985.1 Saraca asoca | reverse complement strand
TCTCATTCCAAAATCCTGTCCAAACCAAATTGCTCAAGCAAATTGACAGTGGATGAAAAGATGGTCATAAGTCTCCTCATAATTAGATGCCTATATCCATGGTTGATAGAATATGATGCCGAAGCATGCCCCATCCAAATTAGTGTATGTTGACCTCCAAAGATAGGAATGGGGGTTTTTAGAATTTCCTTAGCAATTGGAGTAGGATAAATTTGATAGATTCTTTGTCTGTTCCAAGTGTTAGTATGCTTGATGATAAGATCATCCACACTTGGAATGTCTCTAGGTAATGGTCCTATTTGTGGCCACCAAAAATTACTTCTAAGGTTAATTTGTTTAACATTTATATATTGTCATGATTTTAGGGGTTACACTCTAAGCTACTTTACAAATATCCTTCCATCACACTTCCTTTCCTATATCTCTGGATGATCCCAAGTCCTCCAGCTTGAATTGGCAAGCAAATCTCCTTCCAAGCTGAAAGGTGAGGTTTTCAATTGTTATCATTTTCTCCCACCAGAAATTGACAATGCTCATGTTCATTTATTAATGTATTGATACAATGGAAGACTTGATAGGACTGATTTACTCATCACCAAGTGGCCAGCCTATAATAACAATGAAGCCTTCCATCCTTGAAGCTTATCCTTGATTTGATTCGCCAATTTTTGATATAACTCCCTAGGTCTGTGCCTACTACTATCTATGAAGGTTCCTAAATATCTGCCAATACGTGGGACTAATTTGATGCCAAATCCTCCTCTGAAAATTTTTTTATAAGTTCTTACTGTATTAGGAATGAAATACAACTTTGATTGAGCTTTATTGATGAGTTGTCCTGACATGAGTCCATAATTTTGGAGTAATTCTTGAACCACTGGACAACTGTCCCTTTTGGCTTTGAAAAACAACATTAAATCATCAGCATATGTTAAATTATTAATTGGAGAAGCTTGTTTGGATATCTTTATACCATGCACGTTTTGTTTATTCTGAAGTCCTAAAGCATACAAGAGAGAACATTAATGCATAATATAAATAGAATAGGAGACAAAGGATCTCTTTGTCTTAGTCCCCTTTGAGGAATGATCATGTCTGTAAAAGTGCCATTAATTAAGACTCCATAAGTAACAGTTGTAACACATTTCCCTAGCATTTTGACCCAATTATCTAGAAATTGCATGATCTTTAGAACCTTTTCCAGAAATGACCAAGAGATACTATCATAATCCTTATGGATGTCCACCTTTAGAGTTGCCCAAAATGTCTTTTTGCCTTTGCATCTTTTCATAGTTTGAATCAACTTTGCTATTAAAAGGATGTTATCTTGAATATTTCTTCCTTTTACAAATCCACTCTGCATAGGAGAAATGATGGAATCCAATATAGGTTACATTTTGTTGACCAGAACTTTGGTAATTGTTTTATAAGTAACATTTGCCAAGCTTACTAAATGAAATTCGTTTGCTAAGATTGGACTGTTTCCTTTTGGGATTAATGCTATGAAAGTTTGATTTAGCTCCTTAATAAATGTCCCCTTTGAGGAAAAGATTGTACCATTCTAAAAAAGTCCAATCTCATGACAGACCAAGAGTGTTAAAAAACCTAGCTGTCATCCCATCAGGTTCAATAACATTATTAGACGGAATGCTAAATAAGGCTGTCTCTATTTCGATATTTGTGAAAGGCGTAGTCAACTGTTTTCTTTGTAGAAATGTTAATATTGGAATATTTAGGCTTGTACAATATGATTCAAAATCCATTGATTGTCGGGTTTGTGAATACATAACTTGAAATTAGAGATTTTGTGAATAGCCTAGGAGAAACCTCAACCAGAAAACTTTTATCTATACTAAAAGATATAGTTAATAAATAAAAC
This sequence comes from Saraca asoca, assembly GCA_026873985.1. NCBI lineage: Eukaryota > Viridiplantae > Streptophyta > Magnoliopsida > Fabales > Fabaceae > Saraca > Saraca asoca. Next base: position 12,544 of record JANHAO010016319.1, on the reverse strand, counting down.
TCTAATCCCTAGTCTAATAAGAAATAAATATAGATAATTACTAAATAATCTAAAACAGATAATTACTTTTTTTATTTACATAATTCTACACTCCCCCTCAGGTTGGAGCATATTTGTCATATGCACCAAGCTTGTTACAAATATAATTAACCCTTGAACCTCAGAGAGATTTGGTAAAGATGTCTACTGGTTGATCATTAGAATTGGTGAAGAAAGTCATAGTGTCTCCTGATAGAACTATTCCTCGAATAATATGATAATCAATTTCTATATGTTTGGTTCTTCATGAAAAATCGGATTGGATGCAATGTGCAAAGTTGCTTGATTATCACAAATGACTTTTATAGGTCCTATCTCACAAAATTGGAGCTCTTGGACTAGTTGTTTTAGCCATATCAATTCACAAATATTTAGAGCCATAACATGATAATCAGCCTTTACACTCGACTTGGTAACTACAGCTTGCTTTTTACTCCTCCATGAGATCATATTTCCTCCAAAAAAGACGCATTATCCTAATGTGAAACATTTATCAACTAGTAATCTTGGCTAGTGAGAATCTGTGTACCCAACAATTTTAGTACTTTCTTTATTTTCATATAATAGTCCTTTCCCAAGTGCCTTTTTGATGTATTTGATTATTTGAATCACTGCTTCCTAGTGATCATCACGAGGAAAACTTAAAAACTGACTAACAATATTGACAGCAAAGGAAATATCGAGTCTATTGATTATGAAGTAGTTTAATTTTCTAACTAATCTACGATATTTTCTTAAATCTAAGTACAACTCCCCCTGGTCTAGTAGAAGCTTAACATTAGGATCCATCAAAAAATCTACAAGTTAATAGTTTATCATCCTTGTCTCCTCCAAAATGTCTAAGGCATCTTTTCTCTAACAAATAGCGATCCTATCTTTTGGTTGGGCTATCTCAATCATAAGAAAATACTGTAACTTATCTAAATCTTTTGTTTGGAAATGTTGAAATAGATGCTGAATCAACCGATCAATGCCAACATGATCATTTCTAGTGATGACTATATCATCCATATGCACAACTAAAAATATGCAAAGATTAGATGAAGAGTGTTGATAAAATATTAAGTGATTAGCTTTGCTCTGAATCATTTTAAATGCTTGAAAGACTTGACTAAAATTTTCAAATCAAGCCCGAGGTGACTATCTCAATCCATATAAAGACTTGTTTAGGTGACAAACTACTCTGGACTCCCCCTGAGCAACAAATGCAGAAGGTTGCTTCATATACACTTCCTGTAAATCACCATGAAGAAAGGCATTTTTTATCTCTAATTAATGAAAAGGCCAGTTGTGGATGCCAGTCATGGAGATAAGTATGTGTACAAAGGCAACTTTAGCTACAAAATGAGCCTTTAAATGATCAACTTTGCCATTGGGGCCATCTTTCACTGTGTACACCCATCGTGATCATATAGGCATTTTACCAAGAGGTAAAGGAACAAGATCTCATATTACATTGAAGTCTAAAGTAATCATTTCTTCAATCATAGCCTGGCACCACCCTAAATGAGATAGAGCCTCCTCAACTATCTTAGGTTTGAAAAAAGAAGACAAGTTAGATACAAAACTACAGTGGGTTGGTAATAAGTGATGATAACTTAAGAAATTGTAAAGAGAATGAGGGGGTACAAGTGGAATGATTACCTTTACAAAGAGCAATAGGAATGCAATCAGGAGGATCTGGGGTCAATGCAACTGTTTGGACAAAAGGTGAGTCACTTGGTATTTCGGTAGGAGCTTTTCTAGTGTCTACCCTGCGAGGACATCGATGGTAAGTGAGAATTGGAGGTTATTGATCTTGAAGTTGAGAAATTGGTGACTCTAGAGAGGTAAACTGAGGGGTGGGTAAAACATCAAAGACTATAGAGGACTTAATAAATGTGATGAAATATGGAGATGCTTTAAAGAATGTAGCATATACTAAGACATAGTGTGATTCAACGTTGGAAAGTAGCATTTGTATCCTTTTTTAAGACGAGAATACCCTAAGAAGACACATATGATAGCTTTAGTAGACATTTTGTCAAAACCTAGAAAAAAATCATGAACAAAACAAATACAACCGAAGATTAGAATGGAAATAGGATAAAGGGTTTCATTAGGGTACGAGATATCATGAGACACTTGATCATTTAAAACAGAAGATGACATGCGATTGATGAGATAACAAGCAGTGAGAACAACATCACGTTAAAATCAAATAGGAACATTATAATGAAACAAGAGGGTATATGCTATCTTAATTAAATGATGATTTTTATGTTCAGCAATTCCATTTTATTGAGGGATATGAGGGCGAGTAGATTGATGTAAGATACCATGAGAGGATATATAAGAGGAAAATTAGTTGAGAAATATTCTCTAGCATTATCACTACATAATATTTGGATAGACTTATTAAATTAATTTTTAATCTCAGAACAAAAGGATGCAAAAATAGAAAATAATTCTGAACAATTTTTCATTAAATATAACTAAGTGTATCTTGAATAATCATTAATAAAAATAATAAAATAATGAAAACTTAAGGACTAAGTGACTTGACGTGGACCCCAAACATCGAAATGGATAATGAAAAATGAAAACTTAGCCCCAAGCTTGAGATTTACCAAGTTAGTAGCTGCAATGTACATCTTTTGAATATCATTGGAGTAGAGTTGTTTGGTTTGTTCCAAAAAAAAATAAAAATAGCATGTCTTGTAGGAATAAAAATAGACATTCAATTTTAGAATAATGGATTGCCATAATAACACACACAATTGTGCATAAGCTTTCTTCCAATTTTCTTTCTCAAAATAAGGAATATTTTCACAAGTTGTGGTCAAGTGATCATTGACTCCATTGGCCATGAACCATAGTTTGATAAAGTCAGTCCATGAAGGATAATTGTTGTCATTCAATTTGTTACATCTTAGAGTTGGTGTGCAAAAAAAAGAAAGAAGACAGTTATTGGCGGGTTTAGGGTTTTGTTGGTTGTTTGAAGTATTATCTCAGTTTGATCCTATAACCTTTTTTTTTTGTTGCTAGAAATAAGTTTTGTGAGGTGAGTAGAGGTGGGAAAAACATGTTTCGGTTGGTTTGCTGCTTTTCGTTTAGGTTTTAGGCTTCTTTTTTTTTTTAATATTCTGGGTTTAAGTTGGCGTTTGGATGGAATCAATTTGATGGAGGGAAGAATGATGATTCTAGATAATATTACGACTTATTTGTGGTGGGTGAGAGTCAAAGAATCAAGTGATTATTTGGGATTTCAAGGGAAGAGCAGAGTTGATGGTTTGTGATCATTGATTGATGGTGAATAGAAAGTAGAATAAAGAGATGAGGTTGTTTTTGGTAGGTTAGAAACAGGAGAATTAGAACCCTAAAAAGGAAAGGGCCTTAATGTAAAGGCACTGATACCAACTTGAAATTAGAAATTTTGTTAATGGTTTAAGAGAAACCTCAGCCAAAAATTTTTTATTCATACTAAAATATATAGGTAACAAATAAAAGTCAAATATCTAGTCTAAGAAGGAATAGATATAGATAATTACTAAATAATCTAAAATAGATAATAGCCTATTTTATTTAAATAATTCTACAATCCCTTTTGAAGAAAAGATTGTACCATTCTAAAAAAGTCCAATCTCATGATAGACCAAGAGTGATTAAAAAACCTAGTTGTCATCCCATCAGGTCTTGCAACATTATTAAATGAAATGCTAAACATGGTTGTCTTTATTTCAGTATATGTGAAAGGCCTAGTTAGCTGTTCTTTTTGCAGGGATGCCAGTATTGAATATTTAGGTTGTATGCTATGATTCAAAATCTATTGATTGCTGAATTGTGCATACATATCTTGAAAGAAATTTTTAATATTTTCATCAATATCCTCTTGCCTTGTTAGCCATTCATTATTTGACGAAGGCCCAATTTTCGTCACAGTTATTTGGTAATTAACTATAGAGTGAAAATATTTTGTATTTTTGTTCCGTTGCACTAGCCTTCATTCTTTATCTTATTACGCCTATTTTGCTTCCTCATAGTGAGACATAAATTCTAATTGTTGTCTAATTTGTTTTTCCATGACATAATTGCCTGAATTAAGATCTATTTGCAATTGTCCTAATTATTCTTCCAATTGCTTTATTTTTTAAGTTATTTGCCCATAAGTTTTTCTATTACATAACTTCAAAGTACGTTGGAAATTTTTAATTTTGTTTACCAAGTTCCGAGCCAAAGATCCCCCAAATCTTTTATGCCAAGCATTATGGATAACAATATTGTAATCTAGATGTAGCAACCAATAATTTTGGAATTTGAATGTTGCTTTTCTCTAAAGGATTGTCCTTTTTGTAGTCACTAAAATTGGAGCATGATCTGAGAAATACAAAGACTGTTATGGGTAAAAATTGGTACTCCATAAATGGGTTAGTAAAAGGCCTAATAGGCGAGTTTGGCGAGGTCACTAAATGAGAGCACCAGGTTGCGAGCCACGTGCCTGACACAGGACAAGGCCAAAGTAATAGCCCCAGCTTGTTAGATACGAGACCAACCCGTGTAGCCAATAGTCTGCCCTATATGAGCTCGTATTGCCAAGCATAAGCATGACATTGCTGGTCAAGGTCAGTAGCGATCCCATATAAGAGCCCTAGCTCGTGAGATATAGCACCTTGCCCAGCTAGGAGTTCATCATGATCAGATCAGAAGCAAACACCCTTTTAGACTCAACTTGTAAGGCCAGTCTACAAATAGCAACTTGCGAGGTCCACTTACGGAAAGTAGTCTGCAGAAACTAATTTACAAGAGTCATGTATGTCAAATGCATTTATTGCTTGATGTAATAGAATTACAACTTGTAAATTTACATTTGTAATCTCCCAGCTTTTATAAAAGGGGGAGGAACAAACACAATCTTCATCTTGATCCTAAGCACATATAGTGTAACTCTACCAAACTTTTAGAGTAATAATATTACTGTGGACGTAGGGATCCTAACAAAGGATTTTGGCTGAACCACATTAAAAAAACTCTTTATTCTGGTTATGTTTTTGCTGTTCTTCCTATGCTCATCTTTGCATTTCTCATTTGTTCAACCAAATGGAAATTTGAGGTCCTAAGAACTATTCAGGTTGGCTAGATTTGGACCTAACCAAATTTCATCGTCAACATTTTGTCACCATATGTGGAGACTCATCTACATCTTGGTTGATCTTTTGTTCAATTGTGATGGCCAGAAGAAGAGCCACTGGGAACTCAAATACTCCAGTCATTCAATAAGTAAGCACTTCCACTATTGGCATCGCCACTGGTTTACCCTCCGAAACTCATTGTTAGCCTACCATTGCTCCCAAAGCCAGTGAGATGCAGGCATGTTAACAACCCCAACAAACATTCGAGAGCACGGTAAGAGAATTGGCTAAGACGATTAAAGTGATGGCACAATCGTAAACCTTAGGCATACAAAAGCAAGTTAAGATTGTCAGACAACTCTAGCAGCTACAGAAAGAAGCCCAAGAGGAAAGATCAGTTAAACAAACGCATCAACACTCCAACTCAGTTTATTCCACCAACCAGCGAATAAAATTAGGGGTTCGCCAAGCACGAAGGAATCATGACAACTAGCAACTTGAGAGCTCACACAGACCTAGCTAGGAGCATACCACAGGTAGTTGCTCCTGCAACCAGGAAGGACAAACGAGCTAGTGCTCTACTTGCCAATAGTCCAAAACACATGGTTCAACAATGAAGGAGCTACTCCAGAGGATAAAGCATATGGAAGAGCACCCTCGAACTTAAGATGATCAAGCTCACTATGAGGAGAACTCGCCACTCTCTGTAGAAATCGAGAGGCAGCCCATTCCTCATAAACTTAAGATTCCAACAATCTCGTATTACGATAGAGAAGGCAACCCATATGATCACCTGGACACGTTTAATGTCTAGATAGACCTACAAACAGCCAACCCCTGGTTAAGTGCCAAGTTTTCCCAGTTACACTAGGAAGCATTCTCCAAGTGTGGTTCAGAAGTCTCCCTACTCACATTGTTAGCAGTTGGGAAGAATGTTAACAGAAATTCATCAATCAATACCAAGCATTGAAGAAGCAACTCATGCGCCCTATCACCTCGCGATGGTCTTTAAGCATAAACATGAGTCACTGAAGGATTATATTGCCAGGTTTAGACTCGAAGCCAATTTAGTAGAAAATCCTTCCGAGGAAAGCATTTTGACAGTGATCTCTATGGGACATCTCAAAGATGGAAAACTATATAAGGGTATATACAAGTCCCCGATGAGGGATTTAACTGAGTTCTATGAATGAGTTGTCAAGTAAATCAAGTGGAAAGAAACTTTTGGCCTGGAAAAGCCCAATTAGAAGGATAGGACTGGAGGTTTCATCCAAAATAAAAAGAGAAGCGGTGAATGTCGGAGTGATTGATTTGGTGACCAGACTGTGAAGAAGTTTAAGAGTGAGTGGCCTTAGCATCAGGGTCGTTATAGCAATTACATTGTCCTATTAGACATTTCGGATAGGATCTTTGCGACGGAAAGAGAGAGGGAGGACTTCAAGAAACCAAAAACTTTAATGACTTCTAACAAGTTCAGAAGCAACAAAGACAAGTTCTGCGCTTTTCATAATGAGAAGGGACATGCCACGTCGGATTGCTGGGCACTCAAAGGCACCATTAAAGACCTCATCAAGTGAGGACGCTTGAGGGACCATATCAAGTAGGCTTCAGGAGAGCAACTTTAGTAGCCCTAGCAATCGGAATAGTAGCAGGAAGTTGCTGACCAGGAGCCATCATTCTCCACAAGGATTATATTTTAATTTTATCTTGTAGTGAGCCAAAAAAAAAATCTTCTACTTGCTTTTCCAACCTTGTACTAATTTCTCTTTTGAAAATCGTATGCAAATGTTTACTAATTTTTGGTAAATTTCTTTTGGCAAAAATGTTGTTTAAGAAGAGCCAAAGCTCGAAAAAAAGATTTGCTCATCTCGTATTATGAGCTCGAAATAATGAGCATTCATGCTCGTATTTCCATTTAACTTCAGTTCATTCAGATTAAGGAGATTAGAGCCAAGACTCATATCCATTAAGCAATAAGATTGCTATGGTGACGTCCGCTGAGCAACAAGATTGTTGTGGTGCGATCTGCTGAGCAACAAGATTGCTGCAGTTCAACCTACTCAGTAACACCATTACTGTGGTGTGACTAATGTAGCGCTCCCTACCTAAGCAATAAGATTGCTAACAAATGACCATCCATGCGACCTACCTGAGCATGAGATTGTTGGTAGTGTCAATCTCATTTTCTGCCTGAGTAATGAGATTCTTGGCAGATTTAAATTTATACGAATTGCCTTAACAATGAGATTGCTGGCAAAAAACTCATATTGCCCACTAAGCAACAAGATTACTATGGTGCAGCTCACAAGGTGATGTAATCTTTCATTGACTTATCTTTTCATTGTTAACCTTGCATTTAAATCGGGTGATGTAATGTTTTAGCGACTCATTTCTCCATTGAAAAATTATCGCGAGGTGACAAGACGGTGTGAGTTATCTTTTCAGTGCCTTGTACTAATTGAGGAATCTCATTCGGCATTCCTCCCAACTATGAATGCTATGAGTGGAAAGACTCCTAAGCCATTACAAGGTATCTCCCCAAGGGTGGCAGGGAAGACACGACATTTGACTAAGTGATTGGTAGTTTGGAGATCCATTTCAGCATTGAACGTGTCCAAATGGTTATATTGGTCATTGTCCCTATTGTATAGCAGGATGTTCGGGATTTTAAATCTACGAGGAAGGGGCTTTGTCTCTGTCTCCCAAGTGAATGGCATCTTTTCCTCATAGCAATCTTGATTATTATGAGTTGCGAGTCACTTCTCTAGCTGTTAGCCCTTTGTAGCAGCTCTTCGAACTTTGGGTCTGGAGTCTCATACCGACGGCTAATGGTTCGACGACTCATGTCACCCTCTTGATCGCAGGAGTGGTGATCTGAGGTTTCATGCTTTCTACTGTGCTTGCGACCTGGCAAACGACGATCTGACCTACGCTCATGGTCAGTCATGCTTGAACTTTTTTCTCGACATGTGCTTTGACGTCGTCGGTCATCCTTTTGATCGTCGTCGTGAGCTCGATGAACTTCTGATCTCAACCATGAGTTGGACAAGTGGATAGAAATAGCTCGTCAATTCTCTTTTCTAACAACTTTCTCTTGTTGGGCCCTAGGTTGCTAGGGTCTTCCTTCAGGCGTAGCAACCTAAGCTTGCCTTTGTGTACCCAGGGCTTGTGCCTAAGCCAATGCCTTTACCACACTGGTCAACTCTCTCACAGTGTTTTCAAGCGTTTCCTGACACTGGAACCGCGCTTAAGCTCCATTGGTGTCGAAGGCAACAGGTTAGTGGGGAGTGAAAGGTGTCATACCAATGGCAGCACCTATTGTTGGGGTGGCAGAGGCACCTGCTACAGGGAAGACTAAGCCTCCTGTTGGTAACATTTCCTTCTGTTACTATATGTGACCATTAGGTTGGCTAGTGACAGTGCCAGAGTTCCTAATGGATCTTCCACTCGCCATTGTAGCTAGACAGTAAACTAAAGAAAAAGAGAATGCAATTAAAGATTCGAGCCTTTCCTTTAGCACCGAAATGTTGACGGTAAAATTTGATTTTGGTGGACCCAAATCTTAGTTAACCAGGATAATCTTTTGACCCCAAGCTACAAGCTCAAAAATGTAAGCATGAACAAGAAAAGATAGTGAAGAGGAGGAAGAACAATGGATACAAAAGCTTTTTAGTGTGGTTCGACTAAAGTCAATATGGCCCCTACGTCCACGATGGTTTGTATTTGTCGTTACATGGTGGTTTCTCTGTGTAATTGAACATAGTTTCAATACAAGTGCTCTCTCACTATTTTAACAGAGTTTCTACATGTAATTCTCACTATATATCTGTTATAATAGTTTCTCCTCCTATTTATAGAGGTAGTGAGAGTTACAAGTGTAATTTGATAAATTGTAGATATTATGATTTCTGCCATTATAGGCAATAAATATTTAATGGGTAATGAATGCTTGGCAATTAATGTTTGACATTTTATTGTCAGCTTTTGGAGGCTAATGTGTTAGTTTTGGGGGTTGACATGTTGATTAGGAATATGTGCCAATAGCTGCTGATTAGGCTTCCATACTTACATTCGGCTCGCTATCTTAGCGATTTGAGGCCGTGCTGAGCGACTTGTTTCGGCCAACGAATTGGAACTCATCTCTAGCGAGCTAAGTGTAATACCTGGAAAAAAAACATGTGGTAGAAGGACCAAATTGAAAATTCAGCACGGATTAAATTAAAAAGATTCTTTGAAATTGGGCCCTAGTGAAAAATGATGGGAAGTTCAACGGCCAAATTGTAAATTTTCCCATTTTGGGAAATTGGCCCAGCCAGTAGTTGGTCACCTAGCCTGCTTTTTCCTGTGCGCCTCCTTTCTTTCTTTTCTACAAAGTTTCGAATCTCTCTCTCTCTCATGTCTTCTCCGATCAAGTCAGCATCCTTTAGCGTCTGAAGAAGCCCTGGCTAGCCACCTATCTTCTCTTCGTCCTTCTCCAGCGTTCCATATTCTCCGTCAAGTTGCAACCTCTTTTGCCTGAGAGCCCAGCTTCTTCTTTCGGAGCCTGTAATGTCGGCGTCTTCTAATGCTCCGACTGTTGCTACCCTCTGTCTGGCGCCTTTCCTTCACGATGAAATCGTATTACTCCGGCACTGTTCTTCCCTTTTATCTGGCGAGCTCACACCCTTCCTCTCCTGTCCAGCCTCTGTTCGACCAGAGCTGGTTCTAGCCCACCAGCGATGCTTTGGTCGATGACGAGCTGCTAATGTGTTTATTGGGACCCAATGAGTAATCCTAGATTATCATATTTATTTCATAGTAATTGTGTAAATAAATATCAAGATAGTTGTGTATAAACCCAAAACTGCAAAATTGATGAAAATGGAAAATCTTACTATTGTTGTGATTCAAATACATTCTGGGTAGAGTATGGAGTTTGTAGATGTTCGAATTCTAAAATTTCAATAGATTTTCGAGTAGCCAGTTTGATGCCTTCAGAGGTGAGTGAACATTCCCTTCCTCACTTAAGGATCCCATGTAAAATCATAATATAACTTTATTATATAAAATATTATAAATTCTTTTTAAATAATGAGATTTCCATGAATATGAATGTGAATTTGAAAGTATATTATATGTTGTAGGTGTACTAAAAATGATTTATCATGTTAAAATTTTGTGTTTTCATATTGCTTTATACTATTGAAATTGATGCTGTTACTTTTCTATATGACGAACAAACATGAAAATACATTAGCAGATTTGTGTATATTTTAATAAATATTGCTTACTCGATTGATAAATTTCTTCCCATATAATGTGTTTTAAATGTTGATTTGAAGTATTACAACCATTATGAAATTTTCCTAGTAACCCTTAGAATATGTGTATCACCTGGGCAGGAGTGGATAAGGTGGGAAATGTAGGGATAAATGTTCATGAACATCTGGCAGATGTGTTGGATGGCTTGTGACAATGAGTATGCTTATGTTCTAATGGTTACCTCTTGAAATATATGTTTTTATGGAAATCCACTTGTATGATTTTTTATAATGAGTTCGAATAAATTTTAGAAAATTATTGGTTTTCTCTACTGTTTATCATCATGTTGTTGAATATCATGTTTTTTATGATATAACTTTCTTATTGAATTATAATTTTTAAATGTGTTATAAGATTATGGTTGCAAAACAGGTAGGCATACTTACATGACTATATTTATATTTATATATATATACTTTCGAGCATGGTTTTCAAATGGGATTTTTAAGTGATTCTTAGGATTGTTTAGTCCTTTCTTTTCTATGTTTTTCAGAGTCAGAAGCCTCTCTAGATTTCTGTCTAGTGCACCACTCTTCTCGGAGATTGAAAGGTATAAAAATGGTGATGTGATTTGACAGTTGGATAGGAAAACAAATTGCATTAAGTTGTGATTGAGTCCTGGATGCCCAATACGTTGTTGTCTAGTTTGAGCCACTATGTATCTGTTTATTTGTTGTACAAATTATGATGGGCATGTAGCTCTTGTCATAATTAAGAAGGCCATATGCCTGGGTGTCTAAAATATAGAGGAAGTTTTACTGAATTTTTGATAGAGATAATAATATTTATATTTGTTGTTAAAGTAATTTATATGCAATAGTGTTATATGTGCATTGTCAAGCTTGTAGTAGGTTTCCTATGGGTGACTTGTCACGCAGATCATGTGCTCGGGATTGAGGCGTGACACTGACGTTGCTGTTCTAGCCTCGTCTTGTGTCCTGGGCTTGCGACTGGTGAGCTGGTGCCTTCACTAAGTGACCTTAATTTCTTAGATGATTTAGGTCTTTTCTACTTGGACTTGTCTCTTGTGGATCTTTGCTAGCCCAATTTGCATTGTTTAAAAATATCCACAACACATGCCAATGTTGATTTCTTAATTGTGACAATTAACCTTGATTACTTTTTCTTTTGGCTTCTAATAGCATATCTCACAAGATCTGTACAACATGGAATCTTTGCATACACTTGATCTATGGTGACTATAGGAGGGTTAGGGTCCACCAGTTATACATTGTTGCGTGGGCATATAGGTGAGAGCACATCATACCTTTAGGGCCACGTTAAAATGGGGAGCTATTGTTCACATTTGAGTACATGTGATGGTACTAAAGGGTTATGAGATAGTTCGTGGGGGCCCAGGCACCATATCCCTAATCATGGCTAATATACCCATCTTTTTGTCTATCTTTTGTCATTATTATTGTTAAAACAAATTCATGATATACATTTGCAATGCAGGCACACACGATGGAGGTTGTATAGTTGGAATGAGACCACATCATTCCAATCCCCATCCATTGGCACACCAATTGTCTTGTGGGATGCTTGGATATGTTGTCTACTGCATGACTCCACCTCCGATCGTGCCAGCACCCATTGCCTTGACATATAACAATACATATTCTAGCACATGGCAAGGAGCCCACAAGGGTTCCTGTGAAACAAGCAACGATATATTGTGCTTGTATAGTAACAACAACTAGTATCAATAGGCAGTTGAGTCAATGTAGCAACATACAGCAACCCAGGTGTCATCCTACCATACAGTCATGTAGAAGGTGTACGTGTTAGATTATTTTAATAATGTACAGTGGTCTATGTAACTAATAGACTAGCTTTAAATGAAAGATGACTTAATGTGATAGTGGTTTGGTCTAAAAGTAATTAAAGCTAGTGAGGGTTATTTTAAAATTTAAATTTTAAAATATCACTCCCTCTCTTCTCCCTTCATTATAAATAGTGTTAGTCTGATAGGTACTTTAGGACCAATTTGCTTGGACCCTATTACATTTATGACTATACATTCTATGGATTTGGATATTAAAGGTTGAATATTCATCTTATATTGCATTCATTGTGCATTGCATACTTAAGAT
>JANHAO010016318.1:0-14422 GCA_026873985.1 Saraca asoca | reverse complement strand
AAAGGTTAGTAAGCTCTACCTTCACGCTAGATTTGATCTAGGATGCTTTAAGACCTCAAACTGGTGGATCTATGGGAGATTTGCTCAGCCAAAGGGGAGAAGAAGTTTTTAAATTTGGAGCTCTTTGCTGCCCCCTTAAGCCAAGCAAACCTTACACAACTAACTTTCTTAGGCACCGTATGCATGTGACCTCCAGCTCATGCATATGACTAACTTTCTAAGGCACTATATGCATATGACCTTGTCATGCATATGACCAACTTTCTAAGACACCATATGCATGCGATCTCATATTTAGCATACACATGATCAAATTTCTCAGGCACCATGTGCATGTGACCTCCTATTAAGTCATGTATATGACTAACTTTCTTAGGCACCATATACATGCATTACATGCACATGACCAACTTTCTCAGGCACCATGTGCATGCAACCACCTATTAAGTCATGTATACGACCAACTTTCTTAGGTACCATATACATGTATCACCTATATATGACCAACTTTCTTAAGAACTGTATGCATGTGATTGATCTTATCATACATACAACCTATTGCTTGCAGCTTGCATGCGACCTATTACTCGCAGCTCTCGTGCAACTTACAACTAGGCACAGCTCTTATGGGATCTATTTATACACTACTTATCACTATGTCACTCTGATGCTCAGATTCATTGCTCACCGAGAAGCATGACCAACTGATTACTTAAACATCTCATTTTATTGTAATTTGCAAAGATTTATATTATTATCTGCAATATATAGAATATTCAACGCAATATTCAAGAATCATAAAGAAAAGTTCCAAAGCCTCACTCAACGAGGTAAATTTACATCAGAAGATTCAAAATACAAATCAGAAGATGCCTACGACTATTACATTCTGGAAAGAAAACTGACTTTTGGGAGATGGACTCCAACCAGCCGGAGGATCGATAAGCATGATGGCTCCTTAATCTTCTTCTTGTCGTCGTCCTCAGCTAAAGGCTCCTTTCTAGCTCACCTATCCCCCCAGGATTGAGAAATAGGGAAATACGATTGGGAAAGCTAGATTTCATGACATAACTATGAGGAAATAATCCAAGATCTGAATAAGATATCTCAAAATCCTCGAAGAAGGATTGCCCATAAAGACTTCTTATGCAGCAAACCAACAAGCCTCATCAGAAAGGCAGACCATTGGAAGTATTTGGGGTTTATCTAAGGCATCCATCAGGTTACTCAGTGCGAAAGGAAAAAATATTTCCCATATCTTAAATAGACTGGCCTGATCTCAATGATGGGTCCAAAAGAAGTCTAACTGTTCTTAATTAAATGCCTTGGAAGAAAACGAGGCTGATACGCAATAAGAGGTATGACCTGGAGTAGATGAAACAACAAGCTGAACGTAAAGATTTTGATTACACGTTAACCTATAAATAAAGCCTCTGCCATTAAAATTGTAACTCCCAACCCACAAAGCGAGTTGAGAGTTAGGGGACTAATGTTATGGGTATCTTCTGGTATTATGTAAAATAGGCTGGTAAAAACCCGACAACAAATAAGTCCAAATGAGAAAAGAACCCAAACCACTCAAGACGTAAGATCGCTTAAGAGCACCAGATCGTTAGTTACAAGAGCACGAAACAAGGCAGAAGCCCTAACTTGCTAAGGGATAAGCCCTAACTAGCATAGCCAACAATTCGCCTTGCGCAAGCTCACATCGCCTACTGCGAGCTCACGAGTTCGACATTGCTGAACAAAAACCAGCAGTGACACCAAATCATGAATCGTAAATTACGAGATGTGGCATCTCGCCCAGTTAGAAGCTCGCTGAGGATGAACCCAAAGCAGGCACCTTTTCAGACCCAAATTGTAGGACCAATCTGCATCAAGCAGCTTATTAGGGCCCATATGTAAAAAGCAATCTGCAGAAGTCTTATATGTCAAATATATTTATTATCTGATGTAACAGAAATACAACTTGTGATATTATATTTGTAACCTTTCAGTTTTTATAAATAGGAGGGAGGAGATCATTGTAAGAGGAGGTTATAAAAACACATATGAAACTCTGTACAAATTTCATCAAAGCAATAAAATAATATCATGAACGTAGAGATTAGTGTTGCCAAGTTTTAGGTAAATCACGTTAAAAATCCTTCTGCATACTCGCTGTTCTTCCTCTTCCTCTTCTCATTTTTCACTTGTTTGATCGGATTGCGATTTAAGTTTTTAAGAACTCTTCAGGTTGATTGGATTTGGACTAAACAAAATTCCACCCTTAAAAAAAAATCTAAATTATAAATATCTAAATATTTGTTACCTCATTATATTATAATTTGTATATATATATATATATCGCTTAATTTTTTGAGTTGCCAAAAAATCCATATGCCAAACATGAAATAAAGGAACGATTCCATCTACTACTGTTTTTTGTCATCCAACAAACCATCCCAGGGGGACATAATAATGATTTAAGTTTATATTCACACTTCCATCATACTTTCTTTTTTTTTTTTCCGTTAACATAGGGCCCAAAAATATCATCAATGAAAATTTAGAAAAAGACTCTTTTTTCCATGTGAAAAAAACAATCCATCACAATCACTCACTCTCACTCACTGGTATCTCTATATCTTTTGCTTCCTTACTAAATGCACTTTCCAGATGTAATCAATGGAGTTATGATTTTTAATTTAAACTATTAAAATTTTATAAAATATATATAATTTTTAAATTTATTAAATAGTTAATCTAAAATTATTATATATAAAAAAAGAAATTAAGATTTTTGAGAAGTTAGAACTTCCAATCCCCTGTTTCTATCCCTAATTTCAATATAGGTATTTTTTTATATTAATTTCAATAATATCATTTTTATATTTACATACATATGATTCATTTTTTCAATTTTTTTAACATTGTATAATTTTTGTTCATTCACATTTATTATTATTATTATTATTATTATTATTAAAAACATAAGTATAAACATATAAATAGCATCATTGAATATGCCCACGAAACAAAATGTCAAGAAGTCATAAATTGTACATAATTTCACTTTTTGCAATTTTCTCATAATTAAAAACGATGTGTGATTCTTATCTTAATTTTTTTTATATTTAAGTGAAATAAAATTTTTAAATTTAATAAATATATATATTTAACACTATGTAGTTATAGAAAATTTGAATGCTCGATGTCTTAATTCGAACACTCGAGACTGATTAGCCATCAAAGAGAGAGTGCGTTCAGTTCGTTTTGCTTTTGCAATGCGTAATGGATTGAGTTGAGTTGACGAGGAATAAGCAGTAATCCCGGGATAGAAAATAAACCCGGATATGTAAATCACTAAACTTGTTGCCAAAAGGTAACCAACATTTGTGCCACGTAACCACGGAATGTGTCACGTCAAGTTCTGAGTTGCACTGCATCGTTCTTAATAAGCATCAGGCCCACTTAATGATTGCCGTCGACACGTGGCATTTTCCTTTGGGTCCCGTTTTGCTTAATGCCAAAGTACTTTCGGTCCATTTTATTTTCTTTTTAATGCTTATTTAGTTTAGTATTTTACATTATTTGTTTTTTTGGGTGTTTGTACAAATTGATTGTTAGTTTTTTGTCTTCTTCAAAAACAACAAGAAGAGTACTCTACTAATTTTTTTTTTAAAAAAGGAAAAATTGAAATAACAATTTACCGCTTTATTGACAGTACTTTAGCAATTAGGAACCGTGAACTTTGTAATAATTTATTCTTTTTATTTTACACTAACAGAATAAAGCCAAGGTTCTATTTTTTTTTCAAAGTTTTTTATTTCATTTATTTTTAACTTAATTGAAGTTATATTAATCATGCATGATATATTATTATTTATTTTTTTCATTGATTTTTGTTCTCTCCTTTTCTTTATAAGGAATATTATACACGCGATAATATTTTATGTATTCTTATTTTTCGTTTGAAATTATAAAAATAAATTTAATTTATTCAAAAATAAAATTACATATAATTTCATATGTAAATCTATTTATAAAAGATTATTTTTTTTTAATTTGAAATTAAATGTTGGTGTAAATTTACTATTATTTTTCTGACGCATAAAATACATATGATTTTTATAGAATTTAAATTTAATTTATTGTCAATATAAAATTTTTATATTATTATTAAATAATAAATTGACACACCATAAAAAATAATAATTAAAATTTTTATGAATATTAAAATAATTTTAATAATTTTTAATTATGTGATAATATTTAAATAAATGACAATATAAAATTAATTGACTCTGAAAATAAAAATTTAAATCCGTTTTAATATGATTAGAGCTTCGATTCCAACATGTAGAGTAGTCGGAATGTTCGATAATAAAAGGGACATAGATTCTAATGAATGTGTGGAATTTCACATATCATATCCTTCCCTTTCATTTCTATATCTAATTTTAATCAAATAAGAATCTTTATTAATTTATTCACCAAACATATTAAAATTTTCCAACCTCCAATCTTTTCATGTATAACACTTATTTCAGTTTGTACTTTGTGCAATTCTGAACGGATATTGCTTTTAATTTCCGTATTTATATTATTTACCGCCGTAAAGCATCAAAACATTATGGTATCGCTTACATGCATGAAATGAAATAAAATAGAAAGGAAGTCAGAATTAAAAAAAAAAAGCCACTTTATAATTATATTTGATAGGATCATTTCATTTTTTTATTATATTTGATACAATAAAAAATTATAAGAATAAAATAAAAAATAATTAATTATAATAATATTCATATAATAAAAATATATAAAATTTTAATTTTACAAATTATATAACATTTCTTTCTATTTTTTTATTATTCAAATATATTAGACTTCTTTTCAGACTTTTTGCTTATATATCAACAAATAAATTTTAATTTATTAATTTTTATTTTATATTATATAATTTTATATAATAATTAATATTGGTTTTATAAATAATACAAAATATTTTATTTTAAATTATATTATTAAAATTATAATTATTAAAATATTTTTATAGTAAAGATATTAAAATATGAAATCATTTTATTATTTATTAATATAAAAATAAATTTGAAATATATAAAGTATGTAAAGAATAAGAATGTAAAAAAAAAAAATCAATTCATAAATGATGAAATAACTATTTCCTAAAGAATGAACAATCCTATTTTATACTACATATTAAATAAAATTTTTATCAATTTTTATTTTCATTTTATTCTATTATATCCAATTATTCATAATAAAATATTAATATCAATCTTTACCGAATCTACGGTTGACTTTGTTCTTACTCTAAATATCATTAACTTGGGGTTTCTTTGCTTAACTTCCAAAGCATACTAATATTTTTTATCTAATTTCTATTTTTATAATTTATTCTCATTATATTTATTCTTATTTTTTTCAAAACACAAATTCATCTTTAAAAAAAAGTTAATGTAATTTAAAGCTTAAAAAAAAAAAGATATATGATATAAAAAAGAGAAGAATGTGGTTGCAATCAAGCTAAAAGGTTAAAAAATATGAATGTAATTTGTTTTTCTTCTCTTGTGCAACACTTTTTTTTTCTCCATAATGATGTGCTAATTTGGAAATTAAGGTCAAAATTTACCTTATGAAAATTTAGTAACTAAAACTGAGTAGTGTTTGGTTAGGGAATTTTGAAGGCTAGTAAAAGAATAAAAAATTAATTTTTTTATTAAGTGTTTGGTTTGCATAATAAAATTTATTAGTTATTTAATGTTAATAAATTCCTTTTATTTGAAACCTTTCTCCCCACTTAAAAGTTTTGGATCACATTACCCATTAAAAAAAAATATTCCTCTATTTTTTTTCTTTCTTCATAAAACTTCCACCATATTAATTTATCATTGATCAATATTTTCCATGATTAACCACCGTTTATTATTACTATTATCATTTATTACTATTTATCACTACTTATTATAGTTGACAACATGCACTATCACCTAGTATGTTGACTACCACTTATCATCACCTATTGTCATTAATCATTGTCTACTATCACCATTTATCACTACTTACTACCACTTTTTACCATTGATTATTATTCACAGCCACCTATAATTATTAATTATCATCTATCATTATTGACCACCATTTATCATTACCTATCATTATTGACTGTTACCCAAAATACATATTATCATTAACTATTGTTTATCACTACCTATCATCATTGATTATTGCCCACCACTACTTACCACTGTTGACCATTATATATTACTACATATAATCATTGACTGTCACCCACCACCACTACTATCACTTTCATATTTTATCATTTATTGTCATTAACTACCATCTACCATCAATCTATCATCTATCATTATTAACTATTTTATCATTATCTATTATCGTTGACAATCACCAACCCCCATTTATTGTTGTTGACCATTATATTTTATCATTGTCTACTATTATCTTTTACCATCTCCATCATCTTTTACCATTGTTTATCACCGTTAATTATTGTACACCATCACCCATAATTATTAGTTATCATCAACAATCATTTTTTACTATTAATTATCATTGTTAATCATCACCCAACAAAAAAATAAAAAAGTGAATCTGTAATTATATTCCTTAATTTAACCAAATAAATTAGATAATAATAATTACCATTACTTTTACTATTTGTTATTTAATTATATTCCTTTTCCATTTTTATAAGTTGAACGACACTTAATTCTATATCACGTCATATGCAGTGGATGACTGGGATTAAAACTCCATCCTGCAAATATTATTTCTCTGACAATGTACAAAAAAAAAAAAAAAAACAAGTCCTGATTATATATTGTTGGATAATCAGATTTTCCGTGAGCTCATATGCTTATGAACAAACAAAATCGAAGAGATAAGAAAATAGTGTATAGAAACTAGAAGAATTTATTAAGGACCGATCAATTAAGACAAATGATCTCAAATGTCTATTTCACGTATTTTTCTAAGACACATTATATTTATGCTTTATTATAAACTCAATTGTACCCATATTTCTTATGAAAAAAAATATATTTGTTGTGCATATAATCATTAAATAGGGTATTTTAATAAAAATAAATACTTTATTATAAAACTTATGTTTTATAGCTTTTCAATGTTTAATATGATATTAAGATCAATTTTAATAATTGAAAATAGAATGAACATAAAACGGTAAAATAGAATGTCCAACAATATAAATTCAGCATTAACTTGAAAACATCAATAAATGACTGTATGCCGTCACAGTCCTTATGCTATTATGAATCGTATTAAATAACTTTTTATTGATATTAATTTGTCATCGAATGGTTGAAGATCAACGGCCATACGTTGACGCGCGCGCGCGCACACACACATATATATATATATATATATATAAGGATATTTCATATCCTAAGATAGAGCGAAAATTATAATATAGAAAATGTTTAATATTAAATATTTTATATGTCAAAATTGAGTAGAGAAAGGTATAAGAGAAAAAGTCTTATATTTTCTTCTCCGCATAAATTGGAAAATAAACAACTAATTTATTGATGTTCTATGTTACTCTAGAATATGTGTTTTCTTCCTATTTTAAGAGTAAAAAAGGAACATGCTTATGGAGTCATATTTATAAATATAAGTATTTTAACTTAATATTTTATGTGATTTTTATATAAGTTTGAGTTATTAATTATATCTAAATTATTTATGTAATTATGGTCTTAACAAGTTTAATAAAGGATAATCATATTATTTATTAATTAATGTCCACGACAACAAACAATAAAAAATAAAATTTTAATAACATAAAAGAATTTTAATAATTTTCTAACTAAATATATGTGGCTAAATTAAATCTAGTAGGTAATACATAATAGGTTAAATTACTTCGCTTTTTCATGTAATTTCATTTAATTTTTAATTAGATTTATATAATTTAAAAGTTTTGAATTAAATTTTTATACATATTTTTTATTTATAATTGAATACTTACTCTTATTTTTTTATTATATTTTATTAACAGTTTATCTATATAAATAATATTTTATTAGTGATTTATAAAATAAAGGATAAAAGATCCATAATTTTCTTTTAAAAATAAAATAATTTCATAAAATATCATAATTTTATTTAAATTATTTATCACTTAAATATAAATAGATATTATATAAAAACTTTATATTAATAATCGTTAAATTATATAAAAGTACATTATCCATACATATCAATTACTAACAAAATTTATAAAAAAAATGATTGAAAATATTCAATTATAAATAGAAATTAAGTATGAAGATTTAATTTAAAAATTTTAAATCACGAAAATCTAACCAAAAATTAAATAAAACTATATAATATAAGAAGTAATGTAACCTACTTAATATCATATTGCGTGTTGAATATTGTAAACCAAAATATATCTTCTCCAGATGCACAAGATATCTGCACAGAGATGTTACGTACCAAACCAAACCTCTCTGCATATATATATTAATATCAACAAGATATTTTTTATTTCTATGCAATTAAATTGACTATATCTTATACATTTTTATATATGACATGACCAATTCAACTGTTACAATGAAAGATGCAGTTATGACTTGTTCATGTCAAAGCGCAATACATCTCAATGTCATTAATTTATCATATTTGATGTATCACTCTCTTTGATGCATGACAAACTCTATATAAATGTGAAGAGAGATATTGACACGTCTATTCATATATCATTTTTCATGCACCTAAGATAATGTCTAATCAATTATTGAAAAGCTTGAAAATGAAATCAAATTATGACATGTACAATATCATGTATGTTTATTATGTGTATACACCTTATTGTTTAAGTTATCTAATCTCTTCCATTGACATCTCCACTCATGGCATGACAATCTAATTGTCAAAATTATGATAGAGACTAAAGAGAGAGAGAGAGAGAGAGAGAGAGAGAGAGAGAGAGAGAGAGAGAGAGAGAGAGAGAGAGAGAGATTGTATCAATTTGACTTCTAATTATTTAATTATTCTTATTTAAATTATTCAATTAATTTATTATTTAAATTCTTTACTAACATGATAAAATTATCATGTTAATATGATCATATATCTCACTATTAAAAAACCAATTATTATATCAATAACTATCAATAGTTTGATTAAATACTTATTTTGATTTTTTACTAATTTAATCTGTATTAATGTAATCATTCAAAAAATGTTACTACCAATTTAATCCATGAGTCATTTTATTTCACCCAATCATATCCTTATATTAGTTTAGCATTTGAATCCGTAGTAACATGGCAGTTAATCCGCTGAAATTAATTACAACGTTACAATGCTAACTTGGTCATGCATTAATTTGATCACTTCCACATTAACAAATCAGTTATTATATCAAAAAATCCATTAATGTTTCTAATAAGTGATTGATAAAGGAATTTGATTAAAATTTTTTAAATGATTTGATTGAATATAAATTAATAATTGAAGGCCTATATTAATACTAACAATTTTAAGGGGGCTAAATTGATATAAATTAAATTGCTGCAATATCAAAATAGGTGACAAACTAATATAGAGACTAAATTGGACTAAAATTGAATAATTATAGGACTAAATTGATATTTTTTTTAAAAAAAGACTTTGATTGGATGTAACTAAATAAATGAAAGATTAAATGGATACTAAAATTTTTTAATTAAGGGACTAAATTAATACAACATAAATTAATAAGAGATGAAAATAAATGTTTAGTATATAATTTCTATTGTATAAATTTTTTAATGTGATACTACTATACAAGCTTTTACACAATTACACATATTTATAATGGTCTTAAATGGATTACTATACAATTGTAGCTCAAACTTTCTCATACAATAAAATCATTTTGAGCTAATCTCATTGATTATATAAGTATCTTCATCCCAACGGCACCTCTTACTTACAGTGAACTTTCCATTAGATGCGGTGTTAATTATTTGAATTTTTAGGGTAAAAATGATAGATATATGAACATATTTCATTAAAATATTATATCAGTAAATTAATTATCATATTATAAATTATTTTAAAATATCAAATAATAAAAAAATATTTTAAATAAATGTGATTGAATAATTAGATAATTAAATTAATATTATTTTTAAAAAATTTAAATTAATACAAAATAAAGTAGTGAAACATGAAGATAGATATATTTATCCGGGAATCGAAGTTCATCTCTTCACGTAAGTTGCATATTTGGAACAACAGGTCTTATGGTCAACTAGGGATTAGATAAGGTGCTAAGGCTGAGACGGATTGCATATAATAAATCTTCAGTGGCCTCTGAAATCTAACTTAGGTGCATTTGGTGCATTTTTCCTTGAAAATGATGATTTGAAGAACGTAATTTTGAAATATTAAAGTTAGGACTAAAAGTATAATTAGGATTGAAGAAACAAGTTTGGAGAAAAAGTTGTCAAACACTTTCTAAATCACTTTTCTTTACAGGGAAAAAGGAAAATTAACAAGCAATCTGCAATTTGATGTTAGTTAATGGATTACCTTTGAGGTCATTAATTAATTACCTTCTCTTTTCTGCCTACTCTTCTTTATAATCATGATTATCTTTGTGAGTTAGGCTAATATGGAGAATAAAACAAAACTATGGTGGTGGTTATTATCCGGATAAATTACATTTGTATCTTACAAAATTTAATTTAATTATATTCACACCCTTATATTTATAGAAACATATAATTATTTTTTTCAATAGAAAAATTAAGTGTATGTTTAAAATAAAAGATAAAAGTGTGAGTATATATTTTTAAAAATAATAAAATATAAATGTAATTAAATTAAAATTCAGAAAAAAAAAAGAATGTAATTTGCATTAGTTATTGTTACACTTAAGATATATTTTTAAACTTCTCCACCTACATGTTGGTTTTATGAATTTAATTACTAAGGGTTGTGTTAATCATTACCCTCATGACCTTCATTACAGAATATTTAATGATGTTGGGAACATATATTTAATGATTTTAAAAATTTTATATTACTTTTATTCAATTCATGTTTAAGTTTATTCTCAATTTAGTATAAAATGTTAACAAAGAATTAAATAAAAATATACAAATTTTTAAAAATTTTATATTTTTAACATCATTAAATGATTATTAATCAGTGATCGAAAAAATACTTTTAATTAATATCAACCTATTTTTACATATTAATTACTATTTTTCAATAATATTTAGATAGTTTCCTTTTTAATTTTTCTTTTAATAGATATTATCTTATTCCTCACACTAAGAAGGCAATAGAATTCTATTAAACAAAGAAGAAAAAAATTAATTGTTCATAAAGATGAGGATATTATTCATGATCTCAAAACACACAAATAAACCTCTAAATAATTGATATATTAGAGATTTGAAAACTCATCCGTAGAACTGAGAGGAAAAAATGAGGACTCATGTAAGATTTACAATTTTTATGAGAAAAAAATTCCTATTCTTATAATTTTTTTACAAAATTTTGCATAAAATGTTGCACATTTTCAAAAATATTTTATGTCCTGATTATAAGTCGATGAAAATATGTTTTTTATGTACTTATTAAATATAAATTTCATACACAAAATTGTAACATTTTGTAAATAAAAGTTAAAAAAATTAAAAATTTTGTAGAAAAAGTTTTCATTAAAAGTGGTGTGGGGAGGAGAGTATACAAAAACAAAATCGTTAAACTCAAAAAAACTTGCAAAAGGTTCAATGAATATCACACAAAAATATAAAATTATTTTGTCATCTAATTATGAAAAAGTTCATAAAATAATTCCTATTTACAATAAAAAAATAATTCCATACAACTTTTAGTATTTAAATATTACAGAAAGAGTAATTAATACAATTAAAGTTAGTCAAACTTATTTGTCCACTGTTAAATAGATTTCCTTTAGAGTGTAAAATAATAAACTTTAAAAGATAAAATATAAAGTTATAATTATTAATTAAAAAATTGAGAAAATAAATGATTATAAATTTAAAAATTACAATACCTATAAATTCAATTTTTATAAACTGCAAAAATGACATTTAGGATCATGACGTGAGAAGATTCTTCTATCAATCTATTAGAATAACATGCTTCTAACTTCTTTAAAAACTCTTACTGTTAAACCAACATATATGTTTTTTTTAAGTATTTAAAATTTAATCTTCATATAATTTATTATCATAAACATCCAACTTGTTTGTCCTTTATAATATAATAAATCTTAATTTATATCTAAAAATAGATATAAAAATGCTATATTTTCTAATGTGAAAATATTATGACCTTGACTTCAAAAGCTAAAGTGGGAAGCAAATAAACAAAAATTGAGGGGTAAGCTAGCTGCGAGCCTAATTAAGTTCCACCCTCCGCGGATGGTCCGCATAGAAAAAGATCCTCTGCGCTTTTATTTAAGAAGAGAAGGATAAAATTTCAGAAACGACATAAAAAAATTTATATATCAAAATAATAAATTTAAAAAAATTATTAATCTCAAAATTAAAATTATGTTTTTTATTTTAAAAAAAATAAAAAAAATAAAAAAAAGGACAAGGTCTAAATCCAATCCAGAAACCAATGTTTGGGTCTGTTCTTAATAGAAGCATCTAGCCATTGTAGTACAACATATAAATGTTGGTCCCTCGGTATCAAATTTGTACTCACTTACTCCAAAACAAATTCTACTCTCCAAAATTCAAATTGCCGTTGCTTTAGGATAGTGGTATTAATTGGGAAGCTATTAACCAAAATATAGTACTACAAATTTTAAATATAAAGAGAGCATATTTGTTTTAAAATTTTTTTTATTGATACATCTATTA
Organism: Saraca asoca; assembly: GCA_026873985.1. Classification (NCBI taxonomy): domain Eukaryota; kingdom Viridiplantae; phylum Streptophyta; class Magnoliopsida; order Fabales; family Fabaceae; genus Saraca; species Saraca asoca. The sequence continues at coordinate 1,532 of JANHAO010016318.1, read as the reverse complement.
TTATCAATAAAAAAATATCTTAGAAGAGTGAAGAAAAGAAAAATGGTAAAGAGAAAATTTCAATTTCATCATCATAATTATCAATTAAAATTTTATATGATGAAAATTTTGAATTTTGTATAATACACTACTATTAGATGAAAATTGGAATTTTTTTTCATAATTTTTTGAAATCAAATCTTAAAAAATTTACAAGTTTTTTAATAGCTTGTCATTCATTTAATTATATAAAAAATTATCATAATAATTTCACGTGAAATATAGATTACACATATCATAAAGAGAATAAAATTAGACGAAATATATTAAGAGAGTTAAGATAAAAATATATATTTACTTAAAAATTATGCACAAATCAAATGCATATCATGTAAAAAAATGCATTTGATCATAAAATGTAAACATTAAGAATAAAATATGTAAATAAATAAAAGCTTATAACACCTCGGTTCAATTTTGTCCTTCGGTTTTTGAATTGATCTATATTGAGAATGTCGTTACCAAAATGTTAAACTTAGCGACAAGGTTACATATGTAGCATTATGATTGTTAATATGAAATGGTGGTTGTTTTTGTAACACACAATTGAAAGCTTGGTAGAGGGATTATCCTAGTGGTTGCCCACTTACAAGATTAAGTGATTGCATTTTTAAAATTAGAACATTACAAAGATGAATAATTTTAGCTCCATAAAATATAATAAGTCGTAATGTTACATAAATAACTTTGTCAATAATTAAACTTTCTCATAAAAACATGACACAATTGAAAAAAAAAAAACCAATTTGAAAATTAAAGGATGAAGTAGAGACACTTCATCTTTAAAGAAAATAAGAAATTAAAAAAAATGACATTTTTCATAAGGATAAAAATGCTAAATTTCTCTTTATCTATCTATCTATATAATATGAATCAATTGTATAAAGTTTCGCATTTATTTCTTTTTAAAATATAAATTGTATTAAAAAGAGAATCCTAATCCAAATTAAGATCTACATATACATGCTAATATTATCGCCAATGTCCTATATGTATATCATAAAAAGGATTTAGTTTTGCCTATTGGAGTTTTTTTAGAAACATTTTGCAAAAAAAGAAAAAAACCTAACTATAATTGTGTGTCAAATCTACACCTCTCAAAAAAAAAAAAAAAAAAAAACAATAAGGGCACTGCCATTCAGACTTATTATCTTTCATAAATTGTCATTTAATATACATATGATAAAACCTATATTGAATGGTCTTCCAAATATAGATTTATAAATGTAGAGACGAGTTATAATAATTTTTTTTATATATATACAAGTATAGATAGTATATACTATTTTTCAACGTTAAAAGCAATAATAAATCTGAGTCTGTTTGAAAGTATTTTCAGGTGTTTTTATTTTATTATTTTTGAAAATAATTTTTTAAAAATAATTTCTAAAAATTATTTTTTTATAATAAAAAAATAAAAAATTTGTTTGGATGTAAATTTTAAAAATAAGTATTTTCTTTATTTTTAAAGATGAAAAAAATATATTTAATAT